>JAOUQZ010000047.1:5470636-5487481 GCA_028564935.1 Neosilurus hyrtlii
AGAAGATGAATGAATGAATGAATATATATATATATATATATATATATATATATATATATATATATATATATATATATCTATATATATATATTTGTGGCATGGTGGCGTAGTGTTTGGCACTTTTCCTCACAGCAATAGGATCCTGGTTCATACCCCGTATCTGCCGAGGGTGTTTCTGTGTGGAGGCTACATGTTCTCCCCTTGCCTGCATGGGTTTTTTTGTTTTTTTATTTCTAATTGGGTATTGTATAAAAAGCTTGTTTTAGTGTGCTTTTTTTTCTTCTGTTCCCATGTAGTCTATACAAAAAAACAATTATTCACCTTAGGCTCAGTGGAGATCAATTAATTGACCGGTGTTTAATCTTTCAAAGCATTTTTCTTTGGTTCTGTTCCCACCCCTGACATAATTGGTCTGATACCTATAGTGTTTACCTGGTTTTGTTTTTTGTTTTTTTCACTGTGTCTGTTTATATACCCTGTTGTATCTCAGTGCTTACTTTTTTTAAGGGTTTATACCCTGTTGTGTATTAGTGCTGTTGTGTCTCGATGCTTACTCCCCGTACTTACTTTCTCCAGTTTCCTCCCACAGTCCAGTCATTAGGCTAATTAGCTGCTCCAGGGTTTTGCCCTTAAAATGTAATGGCAAGCCGTTCAGGCTATACCTTGCATTCGCCCAGAGTCTGCCAAGATATGCTTCAGCCTGCCTGTGACCCTAATAGGATTACATAAGTTAGCGAATGAATGAATGAAAAATGTGTCTCAGAAGCTCTGAGTTTACTTCCAAGCCTTTCTACCTGAATTCAGAAGTTATAATTCTTCTTGGTTTTGACCTTTACCTATTTGGGGTTTACACAGAAATATCCACGTATGTTGCTGCCTTGTTGTGTTTTGACCCCTGAAAATATTATAATGCTCCAGTAATTACTTTCCTTTGGCTTTTTTAATATTATTAGTTAAATTGGCAAAAGTTAAAGTGACCTTGTTGAGGAAAACTGCCCACAAGAATAAAGGACACTAAAATGAATTTCTGTCTGTCCCTCTCTCAGTCTCTCTCCTCAGTAAACTATAAAAGGTAATGTGAATCAGTGATATTAAATATGGATGGGCATACTCTAAGGGGATAAGCCGCCCTGTGGCCACCCATGCAAAAATGTCATTTCTGCAGCTAAGATAAGGAATTAGTCAATACAGACATCACCGTGGGGATCTGATAAGGCTTCATCACTTCATGACACTTTTCAAACTTTCCCTTAATACTTTCTCTTTTCAACCCACACTTCCTTCCTTTTTGTAATAACAGTCCTTTTCTATTGATGAGTACAAAATGAAGAATGTGAGCTTTAAAAAAAGCAACGGAAAGATTTTTTTTTTTTTCATAGAGCTGCATAGCTCTATTTATGGTAAAATATGGAAATTGGGATGTTTAATATCAAAAAGATGAATAGGGTTATAGGAAAATGGGGTAATATAAAATGAACTCTGAGGTAATATCAACTGAAAATGATGGTACTGTAAGTTACATGAACTCTTAGTTGAGGATGTGTTGATTTGTTGCATATTTATACAAGAGCCAAACACAGAATGTATACAGCAGGATGATACTCCACTAATGCTAGCCTACAAACCCAAAAATGGACCTGTACCCTCCTACCTCAAAACTCTAATCACATGCCGCACTGCACCGCGTTCTCTCCGATCATCTAGCACTGATAGACTGGTCCCTCCTTCTATCGGTTAATACGGTGTGCTTATATTTTTGACTCTTCTTCCTGTTTTAATAAATTTTCGAGGCTACAGCTTGGAATGGCAGGACTTGCTGAGCTTCAAGAGAGGAATTGTTCTGTGAAAGGCCTTTCTAAGTGCAGTTGCAGTCTGTATGTATAACTGAGGCTCTGATCCATCACTTGTTTTCTCATTTACTCATTCAGCAGTGTGGAGAAGCCTTTATGATTATCCTGCCATTGGTCATCATCCCCTAGATTCGCTGCTGTTCTGGCTCTGTTTTCTGCCTGCACCATTGCTGCATATGCAATGAGGCAAGTGGCTCTCTTGTGGTGGTGTTTTCATTATCGATTTTTGTTGGTGTAATGTCATGGGTGTTTAATTTTTGGATTTCTTCTTTCTTTAGTTTTGACTCCTCACCACTGTGCTAAACCTCAGCTGTGCTCAAGTCTTGGAGTAGCATTTTCAGTTTGTTTATTTTTTTTGCACTTGTCCAACCATTTAGTTCTTTTTAAATTCTATGTTGTATTTTATTATTTTGTTATTAAATATTTCTGTTTCTTATAATAAAATAATATAATATAAAATAATAATAAAGAACTGTCCATCATCTCTTGTCCCTAAAGTCTTAAGGGCTTACATTACATGAGAATTCCCTGGGCACTGCTGTCTTGTAGGCTGCCTGCTCTCTCTCTCTCTCTCTCTCTCTCTCTCTTTCTCTCTCTCTATCTCTCTCTCTCTCTCTCTTTCTTTTTCTCTCTCTCTCTCTCTCTCTTTCTCTCTCCCTCCCATCACATAGGAAGACATTAAATAAATCAAAACATTTAAGTAGGGTTTAATATTTTAAGTTTGGGTGAAGAGTATAGGTTAGCACATTTAGTTTTGTCTTTCTGCAAACTGACCTATTCCTTATTATGAAAACCCCCAATTCATTAGAAAGAGTATTTTTGTATACGTAAGATTATTTTGACTGAACTAGACTTCCTTTTATCTCTGTACAGTATTTAAAAGTATTTTATATAATGTGAATAGTTCAACATAGAAATGTAATTAATGTAGTTTTCGCAGCCATTTTCAACAGATCCCTACAATATGTCCTCGGCATATTTGGTGTTGCGATGATTTTCCAGGAACCTGCCAAAAACTGATGTGTAAGCACAGATGGTCATTATGGCAACAAGTGACAACATCCACAGCATGAACAGAATCTTGACAAGCAACAGCAACGATACAACCTGCTCCTGTGCTAAACTTCTAGTGAGATAATATGATAATTGGGAGTGCTTTTATTCTACTAAAATTGGAAGAAAAAGTGTAAGCACTATGGTCACCCTCACCAAAACCCATTTCTTACATGTGAATTTGCAATCAGGACATAATTTGGAATATCTTCTTTTTAAAGTTAGATTTTATTCATTCATTCATTCATTATTGAACCGCTTAATCCTAATTAGGATTGAGTTGATCCCAAGGACGAGCTTTCTTGAGGGACTAGAAGCACCCTACCACCGGGCCACCACTGCCCGAGTGTGATTTTAGCTATGCTGATTTAACCTCCCCCACCCGCTCCCCACACCTCCATTCCAATCACACGTTCACTTTTCAATAAAAAATACCAATACTGCTTCTGATTATGAAGCTTTTTTTTTTTTGTCTGTTAGTATTTCCAGAATGATGTAAAGTTCTCAGGGAACAGACTGTTTACAAGTGTAACACTTACAAACCTTCTACTAGAAAATATTAATGCTGGACTGCAAATATTTTTGCAGTGATGGAATCTCAAAATCTGTAAAGAACGGATTGGAATGTAAAAAAAAGCAGTTTCCCAAGCTCTCTCTCTCTCTCTCTCTCTCTCTCTCTCTCTCTCACACACACACACACACACACACACACACACACACACATTTTATGTCATATTGACAGTAACGGTTTAGTGTCCCACCTCCCTTTTTGGCTTTTCTTAAAAGTGCTGAGGCATGAGGGCCTCCATATTTCAAGTGAGTCCATGCATGACGAGCAAGATGTCAGTGCTTCAGCCTAGCTAATCTAGGACTTCCTTTCTGTCACGAAGGCCTTTACCAGGCAGTAATTCTATAATAAATGGGTGAGCTGAGCTGTTCCTTTAATACGTGTAGATTCCCGGCGGTAAAGAGGTTAGAGGTTTACAGTTTATTGCATGAGGTGAAATTTGTGCAACTGCAGAGAAGATCAAAGGAAGTATTCAAGAGAGATTTGAAACATAGGCTACACATTCGATTATTGATGCTATGTATAACTGGTAAAGTTGAGTCCAAAAGGCTGAATTCACTATCTAGAACTCAATTATTTCTACTCTGTGTGTGTGGCCCTGCGATGGCCTGGAGATCTGTCCAGGGTGTACCCCGCCCTCACCCAGAGACGGCTGAGATGGGCGCCAGCCTCCCTGTTACGCTAATTAGGATTAAGCGGCTTAGAAAATGAATGGATGAAAGCATATCACAGATTGAGTCACATCATCATGAATACAACATGCAAGATGGCTATTTTAATTGAACACTTCAGATTAACAAGGCAGGTAGACAATATCCAAAAGCAAAATGGTAATCAGGTAGTAGATCAGACAATCAGGCAAACAGTTTATCAAAGTCAGAGACAGACAAAGGAAGTAGGCAGTGATCATACACAAGGTGGTCATTATCAGAGAAATTCCAGAGAAATGTGAGGCAAAATGGGTAATACACAAATAAATCAAACACTGTGAAAAACACTCTGTAAGGTCAGCCAACAAGGACACTTTTGTGGAACATACAAGCTTGAGTGGGCAGGGAATGTGACACATACTGTATAGTGCATGGACTAAAACGTGTCCAAACTCGAAGGGTACCTACCTATACCACAGGCTCATAAATCTTAGTTTAATTTACTAAAGCAAGCTGCAATGTATTGTGGAAAATCACTACTCATGTAAGGATTACACCAGGAAAGTGTTACTGTGCAAGAAAAGGTGTTATAATAGTTGTTATTAAGGAGACAGGAAAGACAGGCTAACTATATGTATGTATAAGCCTAGGCTCTGCGTTTTACAATTATTCATGGTAACTGTGTTTTCCTAACCTAAAGTTCTTTGACTACCCAGACACAGCCATGGTTCACACATCCACTCTAAGATATTCAGAGGAAGAGTTAGAGAATAAAGCTAGAAAATCCTTTCAAAAGAAATTAAGTCTGTTGCATCGAAGTCTTCAGTGCTTCAGTAAATTAGTTATCAGGCCAGTTTGCACAGTCATTTATTCCATTTCTATTTCCATTCATATCATTTTGCCATTAAAACATTAAAGGTCATTCTCTTCCATTTGACGTCAAGAGTTACTTTACTTGCTAATGCCAACATGGCAAACAATGATGAGAGCTACTGGGGAGCTTTTAGCTTTCAGACCTTTATTAGTGAAGTTACCATTTTTCGATGAAGTACTCCTAAGTTAATTAAGCCCCCTGGGCTTGTGTAGCATTTTATTGGAATTAGACCAAGAGCTTAACAGCCTTAGGTCATTAATAGCCCCTGGTGCATGAGAGGTTTGTGTAGACATCTAGCATGAGGAGACAGAACTATCCAACTACTTTATTATTTTTATTACTCCAACATTATAAAAGAAAATAAGCCTTTATATAAAGTGAGCATAAATAATAAAATCAAACAACCCAGTTTTTATTTATTGTTAGAATGTGTAGGTTGAACATATGTATATATTAACATTTGGTCTCTGATAATGAGTGCTTATGGCTTTTACTTGTAAGCTGTTCATAAAACCTAATGCGTACAGTGTGAAAACTCAAACAAGCCATTGTTCACATATCTTACTTTAGTGTGACTGTAGTCATTGTGACTACATGGTCAAGGTGTTCCTATTTGCACAGCCGGTGCAAATAGCCGGTGCAAATAGCCAGTGGTACTTGTACTAACTGTAGACAAGAGGAACCTAATTGTACAGGAAGAGGAGATTTAACAGACATGGAGAAAATCCTACACAGACTGTTTACTCTTGTTTGTAGGTGAAAATATACACCAATCTTGAATACGCACTAACTGTTACAAACTAAACTTAAAAAAAAAAACAACCTTGATGTTGTGAGCTTCAAAGTTCTCAATCTCTCTCTCTCTCTATATATATATATATATTAATGCTAGAGCCTTATATATGGCACTTAAGCCTGAGACTGGCCACGGTACAAATTGCATTAGCAGTACCCATCTTTTTAAAGGTCCTCTTATGTGGGAGCTGTCTTCACAGCCTGTGACCCAGTGAAGCATGGAAGCTTCATTAACAGTGGTACATTAACTATACTTCTTCAAGAAAGTCCTCTTAAGAAGAAGAGGAGAGATATGGAAGGCTAAAGGCTGCAGGTCAGTGTGCTATAAAAGTTATTGCTTTTCAAGGCCTTGCCTGCATGAGACCTCCCACTCCACCTCAGGCCATTAACTCCTCTTTATGGGCCACGGTGGGGCTGCTAAAACAGGCCCCTAATCCTCCCTGCCACCTTCACCTGCCCTTCTAACACCCACAGGGAGAAAAGATGGCAACTAAGTGCTAATGTGCCAACCTGTTAGCTAAAGAGACTTCCAGGGTTGAGTTATTCTCCAGCTTGTGGAAGTGGTTGACCATGCAGTAGAGGCACAAGGACGAGTCACTTAATCACACAATGTATGTGTAAGCATGATGACATAGTGGTTAATCCTAATTCCAGCAGACTTTGTGAGTAAAAAATATTTGTTTACAACCGGTTTATTTTGACCAAAGTTTTTGGAAGACATTCTGCCATCAAAGCCAACAGGAGAAATAATTGTCTGAGAGGTTCATGGTTCACTGGTGATGCTGCCCCTAGTTTCTTTTAGCATGATGAAATAGTGGATACCCCACCCCCCCCCCCCCCCCACACACACACACACACACACACACACGATCACCTCACAATTCCAGCCGGATATTATAACAGTAATAATATGAGGGAGGAGAAAGGAAGGTTTTTTTGTTTGTTTGTTTGGGCGTTTTTTTAAGTCACATTATCTATTCCACTGTTGGGCATTTTCATATTTCTTGTGACAACACACATAGCTGTCAAGAAGAAAACAAAATGACAGGTTCTTTTTGATTTATGATCCTATTCCCTAAAGTGTGGATGCGGCAATTTTTTTAATGTCTAGGCAATGACAACTTGCAGTAATGGGTCAGTTGGATTATAATCTTTGAAGTATTTAAAAGAAATGCTGGTACTGAATCAGTAAGAGAAGTTAATTTGAGGCTATTAGCATAACAATCGTTCCTTGTCTGGTGAAGAAACTAAGGTCTGTTTTTCAGCTTGCTGCTAACCCTTATTACACTGTTGCTCGTCCTCTCACTGTCACTCCCTTACTCACACCCAGTCTTCTCTCTCTCTCTCTCTCTCTCTCTAATGGTCTCAACTGAACTGTTTTGTAATGGCTAGTGTCTAATTCAGAAAGTCAAACAAGGAGGATAACTAATTTCCACTACATCGCAACCAGTCACTCTGTGCTTATTTTTGTACATTTGTCTTCTAATCCAGAATGGTTTGGTTTCTCATTTTAAATGCCAATATTTTTTTTTCAGCATATGCAATTCAGATTATGGATATCACAAGAAAACACCATGCCAAAATACCAGTCGAAATCCCCAACCATTTCAAACTGACCCATATGGACTTTATTACATTATAGTAACACATGAATAATACAACAATAAATAATATCTTTTCACAGCCAGCTGCTCGGTTTCTGGCATGTTGCCCTAAAGAGCCTAGCAATTCCTACCTTTTATTTATTTATTTGTTTGTTTGTTTGTTTGTTTGTTTTTTATTTATTTGTTTGTTTGTTTATTTGTTTGTTTATTTTTGGTTGCGGGCTACTCTTCTAATGGCTACCATAATCTCATTATTTTAGCCATATTCTTGTATTATACACTGATACCCTACTGTGCCCCACATACAGCCATTTTACCATCACTGTCAGAGCTGATGGGAAAAATAATTGTCTCAGAGACAGGGCCGTCCATGGGAGAGGTGGTGAAGCTTTAAAGGTGCCACAGCTCCCTCTGCAGGATGATTATTGCATTAAAATATCCACACCCAAATTCAAGGATAAAAAGCATCAACAGATATGATGACCTTCTCTGAGTGGACTATCTAAACATCACTTGGTAAAAAAAAAAATAATAATAAAATCTAAATCTCTCATTCAGCCACATGGTCTGTTTAGTTTTTATTGAAATAATTTGAATTAAAAGTATTATCGTATCCTTATGAAAATTATTAGCAAGATACAGCAATGTCTGCATTAAATGTGGAATAAATTAACATATGAGATTCTAAATATTAACTTTTTACAAAGATGATGAAAAATAACTTATGTTAATTGCAGAAACAGACAAAAGAAAGCAAAATAAATAGACACAGTAGGTAGATAGATAGATAGATAGATAGATAGATAGATAGATAGATAGATAGATAGATAGATTAGCTGATAGATAGCATTATATTGTTCAGTAAAGCACCTGTCTAAAAATAGTGTTTCATTTTAATCTGTCTAATCTGTTTAATCTGTCACTTTTGTGTGACAGCTGAAATTTCAGTTTATGGGCCGAACCTGCGAAATATTTGAAGGGCTGAGAGCCACAGTGGTCTAACTTATGTAAAAACATAAGGTCATATTATGACAGATGTGGATAATGCCTATGCATACTAAAATGGTTCCTTCATCTTCCTTATGACCTTGAATCATATCATGAGCATTATCCCTGATTTTTTTATATTGCAAAAACTTCCATGTGTTTTACTCAAGAACAGCTTTTTGTTGGTTACACCACTCGGGTTCTCAGCCCTTCATTTCATTGCTGAGACATGATAGTGTTGTCTACCTTTCTCTCTATTCTCTGGAAAAGTATAAGAGCTTTCCCAGCGTGCCGTGCCTGCCAAGCCGCTGCTGTCACACTGAAGCTTGTTGTTTCAGCTCAGCCAGCAGTCGCCTTTCAGTGGGAACAATGGCACGAGCCAATCGACTGTGCACAGAATCTGTTCGAAAGCTCTTTCACATGGCCGAATTTTAAGGCAGCATTTTAAATCAGTGCCAAATACTGAATCTGTGCTCTTTCAGGGTGCCAAGCAACTAATTAGAGTGTAATTATACAAGGACTTTGGTCATTGTAAGACAGGCTTCTCCAAGCTGTTCCCTGTTGGACATTAGTAGATGTACCGTCTCTCTTGTATGTTAGTATTCTTCAGCTTACTTCACTTGCACATTCATTTGTGGCTGGTATTTAAAGTGATGTTTAAAATTATTGGTTATAAGCTAATAAACGAGTAACTTTGCCAATATATGTGAAATATAAAGCTAATTAAATCAGCAGTATTTTTGACATGGAGGAAATAATAAACTGGTGCTAAATGTTTTGCATTCAGCTCTTCAAATGCCTTACATTTTCTAAATCATAGATTTTGTTACTATAATCCTAAAGAAGACCACGTCCCTCAGTTTCCGATATAATTACAAGCATAAAGTATTGTATGAAATGCAATAAAACTCACATATTAGGCAGTATTATATCCAAAAATTTTGCATATATGTGTATAAGTGTATAACATAGATACTATAAGTATACTATGTACTCAAGAACTGGTATTATTGTGCAATTATGTAATCACAAGCAGTCTCTTGCGTGCAGCTAATGAATCTCAATTATTCATGCTCATAATAAACATCTAGTACTGTTTTTACAAAAGTAATGCTTGTCTAGCATTGCCAATGACCCTGATGGATAAGTAGAATAAATGAATGATGAATGGATGGATTGACGGACAAGTAACACTTAGTGTACATATAGCACTGTATAACTGAGAGTTAGTATATCGCTAATCATGTGGCAGAAGAATGTGTGTGTGTGTGTGTGTGTGTGTGTGTGTGTGTGTGTGTGTGTGTGTGTGTGTGTGTGTGTGAGTGTGTGTGTATGGGCTTGTGTTTGTGTGTTTGGGGGATTAAATGATTGATGTCACAAGCTACATGGGGTTCAAATGTCACAGTGTACCAGGGGATGGCAACAGGATTCACTGATGACAGGATTCAGGTGAGGACATGTCTAAATGCTATGACCAACACTCGAATGCTAATTGTAACTCATATATTCATCTATAGATCGGATATCTATCTATGGACAGCAGCTACTGTAAAACCACAGTGCATAAACAGGACTTATATAATTTTAGTGTTGTTCATTGCAAGCATGTCTTCCAGCCTATTCATGTATTCTTACAGTGACAGCTACAAGCAGATGGAAGGTTTTGTCTTCTTAAAACCACAATTTTAGCCAAAAAATGAAAATCGAAAAGGCCAGCAACCTCAGTACCTCCTTCGAGCTGTTCTGTTCATGATACAATGCAAAATGCCCCATTAATAATGAATAATAGCCAAACCTATTTTAGTAGTCCTTATATCATGTAAAATGACTTTGCAGGAGACTCACGGCGTCTTCTTCCCTAGTGATTACACCAAAGTATTGAAGGCTACTTGGAAACTAACTATAGATGAGATCTTTTTTGACCTTTTTTTCTTTCTCCTTCTCTTTCGCTCCTAGCTCTCTCTCCTTCCTTCGCCTCAGCAGGCTCTCTTCTTTTTCCATCTGCTTTATGTCATAGGCTGATCAATGAGAGGGCACAGTGCAGGTCTCTGCCTGACAGGACTGTGTTTCATTTTCCTTTCTCATCTCTTGTACAGTGGTGCTCCTTTCATTTCTCTCTCTTCTCTTTCTCTCCATCTCTGGTCACGGATGGCACTTACAGGCGTGTCCCAGCAGGGTCTAGATGGATGATAATTTGTCAGAATTCTCCTGACAAATCCTTCGATGTTGCCTCTGTCTGCCATTACCAATCCTGATTGTGACTTAGAATGATGCATGAGACCTTCACATGGTATAAATGTTTAACATTTGTAAACAGGCAACACCCATAGCGCTATTGTGGAAAAGCCATAGTGGTGATTTAAGAAACCATCATTTGTTTAGATGAATGTTTGCAGCTGCTGGAGGAGTAATAAAAAGAAGTTCAAACAGAAACTCCAACTACTAATCTTGGGTAATTATGCATGCTAAAAATTAACATATACATGATATATAGGCTGTTTGGTATAAATTATTAGGACTCAACATTTAGAAAAGTTTTTCCCAACAGGCATTAGTGGACACTGTGGTCAGTTTTCATTTTAGATTAATATTATCTTTTATCTATTAAATTATCTATCTTTTAAAATTATCTTTGTGCTTATTATGGTTCAGGTTCCGGCAGCAGCAATTCAAGTAAAGAAGTCCAGGCCTCCTTCTCACTGGTCACCATTTCCAGCTCTTCCAGTGAGATTACTAAGGTGTTCCCAAACCATTCAAGATATTATATCTCCGGCGTATCCCAAGTCTGGCATGGGGTCTGTTCCCTCTTGTAGGAGGCTTCAAGGAGGCATCCTAGGCAGATGCACAAATCACCTTAACTTGCTTCCTTAAATGTGGCTCTACTCTGAGCCCCTACATGCATAACCTCTAAATGTCTGTAATCTAGTAATATTTCTGCCACCTATACCAGTGATCTTGTTTTCTGGGTCACTCCACACAGCTTGTGACCCCTTTTCTGACTAAGAAACCATGGCCCCGGGCTTGAAGGTGCAAATGCGCATGGCAGGCACTTCACACAAAGCTGGAGAGCATACTTAATGAACCAAACAGGACAACATCATCTGCAAAATACAATAGTGCATTCCTTATCAAACCAAACAGGACACCATATGGACTCTAACTATGCCTATAAAATAAAAGTTATAAACAAAATTGATGACAAAAAGCAGCACTGGTGGAATTACCACTTCATCGTAATGAGTTTGATGCATTGCCACCAAAGCAAATCGGATGTAGTGCGCTGAAGCAATGGGATACAGTCCCCAGCCTTTATATAATGTTGCATAGGCGTTTCAACCTTGACAGCCCAACAACATTCATAGCCTTACTTCACTTCCCTTATCCCATAGTCCCCATGACTGTTGGGGAGCCACAGACAACCCAACCACCAGCTCTGTTCATCCCTGTCTGTTCACTGCTTCTCTATGAACGTTCCTCAGCTCCAGGCCCATCCATCATGTGATGTTCTCTTCCCATTTTTTCTTCTGCCTGCCTCTCCTTCTCCCTCCTTATATGGTGCCTTGTAAGAATGTCTTGGCAAGTCCTGCTGATCATGTAACATGCCCATACCACTTCAGTTTGCATTTCTTCACTGTGTTGAGGTCTTCAAAGGGCCCGATGGCTTGCCTGGTTCGGCTTTTCACTTTTTCCTTAGTAATGTAATCTTTGTAAAAAACGTCCAGGAGTTTGCTAAAGCATTTCATTTCTGTGGTCGGTATCATCCTTTCTATGTCTGCTGTGAGTGTCAAAGTCTCACAGGCATTGATGAATACTGAAGTGACCAAGGAGTGCATCAGTCCAATCTTTGAGCCGAGTATGTTGCTTTGGTCGTTCCAGATGGTTTTTAGCTTTGAAAAACTAAATACAGCCTTAAGGAATTGATAAACTTGTGCATTTATGTTGAATCAAGATTAGAATGGGTATGACATTGTTGTACATGGCAAATACTTGTTGATATTGGAAGTTCACTGGGCTACAGTGATAGATATCATGTAATAAATGAGGAAGAAAACGTGACCTTCCGTATCATCACAGGAAAATAATCAAAACCAGAAAGGACCCTTTATTGTAAGCAAGGGCACTGTACAGGAATATGAATATGCATATGTCATCATAGTGAATGAAACTGTCATGCCACAGAGCAGCAGAAAGTGAGACAGTTTCAAAATACAGAACAGGGCTTTAATGATGATTATGGAGACAAGTCCAAAAACACAGTTAAAATCATAACCTTGGGACAAGCAGGATGCATGCGATCAGACAAACAGTACACCTGAGGCAGGGCAGGCAAGAATCATGCACAGAATTACACTGTCAGTTTATATTCCACTAGTAATTTGACTTGCACAAAATCAGACATTAGCATGCAGAAATACAACCAACGCACGCCGATTTCTGGTTTCGGTTGTAAACACATTGTGGACAGTTTATTTGTTAACAGTTTAATAAGTTGCTGACAAAAAAAATTACATCAATAACTAGCTAACTGTGTGAGTTGTGACCCACAAGACCACAGCACCCATCAGAGCTGACGTCCAACTGAGGCAAACATGAGAGCGAGCCGAAAAGAAACAAAAAAGCGGCAAGATTGCATCATCTGTGTTAGAATGAAGGCTAAGGCTTTGTTTTTTACATTGTGTCAGTATGTTTACATGATATTAAAGAAAGCTGAATTATTGTGTTAGTCCGACTAAAACAGGATCTTTACAACACACGTCTGTCTGAAATCATACTAAATCGACTTTTTAAAAGTTGGACTAACTGACCCAGATAATCCCATTTATACACATTTATACTTTAAACCGAACCAAAATTGGACTCGAACTCGCATGCTCTACAGTTTGAAACTCATGCTTTGAATCAAAAGCAGCAGAAGAAGTCAATTACTCAATCGAGAAGTGAGAAGCCAGTCGAATCCATGATTATTATTTCACCAGAGAAGGAAGAACAAGCAGTGAGCAGCAAACTGTGAAACACTGAAAATGACCAAAAGCAGACCAATCCAGTTCTGGAGCGAGGAGATGACAGAGTTCATGCTGTCTCAGTTAAAAGAGCTTAAAGATTTGAAATATATGGACCTCAAGAGAACAACGAATGGGAACTTATTTTTAAAAAGTGTTGGAACAGCTGCAGGTCGGGGGGTTTAAAAAGACCCCTGAGCAAATTTGGAGTCGGTGGAAGCATTTAAACTAGGCATTCCTTAAGAGAAACAAAAGTAACCGGACAACTTGAAGCAGTCGAGTGCAGTGTCCTCATGCAGAGAAACTGGAGGAGCTACTCAGTCACCAGCCTTGGTCTCAAGCCGGAGAGCATGGCATGGACATTGGTTTGGGTCCTTTGCTCTCAGGTGAGTAACCTTAGAGTTAGTTCAATATGTAGCAAGCAGGTGCTTTGATATAATCTAGTGTTTGAGGTGTCATGTAATAGTGTAATAACAATACATAGGGGATATATGTGTACTTCATGTTGTCTAAAAAAGAATTAATGTCACTAAACTAGTGGAAGATTTGCTTTGCTAAACTGGTGGATTTTTTTCTTGTTTAAATCAAGTGAATTAATTAATTCATACATTAAAAACAATTTCTTTATTTAAAAGAATTCTTGCATTTTAAGTGTTACTTTTGTGTGCCATCCCCAGAGAGTCTGCTGGGGGATGGGGACCTGAAGGAGAACGAGTCAGAATCAACCAACACATCCCAGCAGCTCAATTTACACATACTTGTAGGGTGTAGAGCCATGCAAGCATGATGTCTGGGCTAATGGATGGCCACCACCCATGCTCCCACAGCTGGGCATGTTCACAGGGTATGAGTACCCTGCCCCTGGTAAACAGCTCCTTATATTCCATCATATGAGAGACAGTCCTATGATTGCCCAGGGACCTGGCCCCACAGGGAAAGACTACACATTTATTCATTTTCTGAACCGCTTAATCCTAATTAGGGTCGCGGGGAGGCTGGCACCCATCTCAGCCGACTCTGGGCGAGGGCAGAGTACACCATGAACAGCTCGCCATCACGGGGCAGAAACACGCTGACGGCTATGCAGCCTACTCTTGATGAAAATCAGCAATGGTTCTTATGCCTCCCACCATAGACAGGGAGAGACATGGCCTGGATTTGATAACCCAGTTAGCTGCACTGGGGGGACAGCAGTGACAACTCGCTGATAGTGGGGCTTGAACCCCCGACCTTGGGATTAGTAATCCAGCACCCTACCACTGGGCCACCACTGTCCACTACACATTTATTTAAAGAAACTTTTAATGGTGTCACTTTCTGCACAATTTGTATAGTTTGCACAGTTTCTTCAAAATTATAATTCCAAAATGTAGATTGGTTTAAAAGGTATTTCATGCTCCTATATGAGATTACATTCTCCTAATAAAAATGTGCAAGAGCTGGTATATGCATCCAAAACAATGGTTGGTGCACAGGAAAATGTTTAATATACTCAGTGAAAGCACACCTGACTTGACTGTAAGGATGCGTTGTATGGATGGGCAGCTGGCTGTGGTAGATCATGTACCAGGACTGCTGATTCCTCTGTGCAGGAAGAATTTATTTAATTTAAACCGATTACATGGGGTATGAATGTGTAGTGGAAATGGCTTCCTTTGTGAAACACTCTCCAGCTTGACTTGAGCCTACCGAAAGTATCTCGACTGTAGCCTTTGCAGAATTAAACAGACATTGAAGGCCATTGGCAAATATAATTTTTCCAAGATAAAGTCCCTAGAGTAAAAAATATATGTGAACAAATCTAATTGAATATCATTCACTGATATTTCTTACAAAATCAATAATTTATTAACTGATGCTGGACCTCTATTTCTCGTTGGCGTGACGTCATTTTGGTCAATCAAAGTAGATTATTTCTTGTTCGCGTTATTTACACGCTTAAATATTATTCTGAGTTTAGATAGAAAACCAGGATGAATTTACCCATCTGAAAAATCCTGCTTGTTTTAATCAGATGGTAGCTGGTAAGTACAAACTGGATTTTTTTTTTAGGAGTGGAGGTTAGAACCTGTCTATGTACTTAACTTTCCTTTAACTTGTTGTACATTAACATTAAACAGTGAGGCTGGAACAGGAACTAAAAGGAATAATTTTTTCTTTTACTAAACATAGAATATAAAATGTGAAATAATGCATGTTATTACCTACCTTACTGAGATCCACACTCAAACCCACACTAACTGTGCTTTTAATTCAATATGAGTGTGTCACAGAGAGAGACCTCTGTGTGTACCGCTTCATGCTAATTTTAGTTTGCTTGAACAGCAAAGGTTCCTGACATGTATAACAGCACCACTTTGTGTTTCTCTTGAACGCCAAAAAGAAGGAAATGGTATTGCAGTTGAAATGCCTTTTCGAAAAATTTCTAGGGAGGGTGGACTAACCTTTGGTAACAAATGTGCCTGGTCAAATGACACAGACTGTCGGAGGACCTTTGCATGATGTGCACATCCTGGCATCTTGCTGGTGAGGTTCCAAAACCTAAAGAGATTACATGTAATCACAGTTAAAACATGTGTAAGACTGTACATTGTTAACATCTCCAACACACACCCACACAAATGTACATTTCCAGCTCACCGATTTATATTGTCTACCAAAACAAAAGTCATACTTTGCCATTAAATTGATTCCCCCAATATGCCTGAATATAGGGACAAAGTACAATAGTCCAAGTGGCCTAGTTGAGCTATAACCATAGTTTGATTTATTCGTGCATGTAAATGTAGTCACTGAGTTGAGAGACTGCTGTATTTCTGTTTTGATGTAAATGTGGTTACATGATAACATTTCAGACTTGGCCATCTGATTAGATGGGTTAATTACCTTTCAAGCTGACAGAACTTGCTTCATTACACTGTAAGACTCACAGGGGTGGTTTGTGCATATACTGTACATCAGCATGAACCTGTGTTCTGGTGCACAATAATCAAAGTCACTGCTCAGCAAAAGTTAATAAAGTCACTGCTCAGCACTGATGGAGGTTCTATCGGTGAGATATTGGCCATTTTAACTGCTGAGAGGATTCTCCAAGGTGACTGTGCTTGAATCCTAGCACTAATGCTAACAAGGTGCTAGATGAACTCATTCATTAATTTTCTGAACTGCTTAATCCGAATTAGGGTCACAGGGAGGCTGGCGCCCATCTCAGTCGACTCTGGGCTAGGGTTGGGTACACCCTGGACAGCTTGCCAGGTCACTGCAGGGCAGCTAGGTGAATTAGCCATAGCCTTATGGTTAGAGAAGCAACTTTGAGACCATAAGGTCACTGGTTCAATGCCCGAGCCATCAGGAAAAATGTGTGGAAGTGGGGGAGTGAGCTGCACCTTCAAGTCAAGTCAAGTCAGTTTTATTTGTATAGCGCTTTTTACAATGGACATTGTCACAAAGCAGCTTTACATAGT
>JAOUQZ010000047.1:5496552-5513117 GCA_028564935.1 Neosilurus hyrtlii
AAGTTTTTATAGCAGTTTTTTGGAAGTGGACATTTTTGTCCTTAATGACTTAAGAGGGTAGTAAATTAAACTGACACCTGGGGGTTAAGAATAAGGGAAAAATGACTTTGACTAATGTAATTAAATAAGACTTGATTTTGTTTATTTCCACAACATAACAGCAATTTTTTCATTCATACATGTGGCTCCAATATTCATTAATTTGTTCTTCTTGGATATTATTCTGGCTTTTATTTGCTATCCGCAAATATGCACCTCCCCCCATTCATGGGCTGGCATGCAAATATGAACTTTAAAGAACTGTGGTTCTCCTGTAAGCCAGATATAAAATTCTTAATGGAGTCTCTCTGGTACTAATGAGCTGCTTATTATCTATGCGTAATAATGAGCCTGTCCATCTCTTTCATTAAATAGGTCAGGGACGCTAATGTCACAGGCTGGTGTCTCCAGGGATCAATTCATTCTTTAGCCTTTTTCCCCCAGTCAAATAATAATAACAATAATAAAATACATCTCCATCACATGGCTAGCAAAATACCAATAAAGTTAAGATTGCTAGGTTTGTGGATATTGCTGGCAGTGTTGAACATCTTGGATGTTGTGTAATAATAAACAAATTGAAACTATGATGTAAAATAATGATAAACAAGTATATGATTTTCAGTTTATTTTACCAATCTGTGTTTATAGACTCAGATGACTGTGTTTTCTCAAATAAAAACACACAAACAAGGTCAGATTATGATAACTTTTTGCACAAGAATGTCAGCTGTTGAATCAGCTTGCCATCACATATGACAGCCTGTATACCCTGTTAAGGATAGGGTGATGGGCCTTTCTCTTCATATAAAATCCAATAAAATTTCTCTGCTAAGCCGAAATTTGAAATTAGTTTAGGGATCAGGCAAAGGCCATGCAATATATGATACCATATAGGACAAACCAAGGAAACCAAAAGAAAAAACTGAGTGAAGTCAGGGTTAACAAACCTAGGCTTCCTAAACATGTATTAAACATTGCTATTACAGTGATAAAAGTCTGTAAGATGAATCAGTGTTAACTTATCAGAGTCTGTGCACTTCCGTGTAGAAGGGCTATGTCTGAAAGCAAACCTAAGCAAGATTGGGGAATTTTTCTGGAGATGAATGTACAAACCTAATTTCTGCCTATGAGGACTTTCACACAACTTTTACAGTTACAGTTTTTAAGTCCAACACCATGGTACCCAACAAAGCCTGGAGCCTTGTTGCCAACACATAATAAAAATAAGGCTATGAGTTGAGAATGGTTACCATGCAACACCTCCCAGGACAATTTTTCATGGGTACCCAAATTTTCATAGGGTTGTACCTTTTTTATTTTTTATTTATTTATTTTTTTGATAAGGTGTATTTACAAAAGGAGCAAAAAGAAAACAAAACAAACACATAGTGTTGGGATGAAATAACAAGAGAAAGAGTAAAATAAAGCAACAAAACAAGAAGGGAGTAGGTAAGTAAATGATGCATTAACACTCATATATTCCTTAAGCTGGCAAAAAAGGAAAGGGAAGAATAAAAGATTAAATTTAATAATAACAATTAAAAAATGAATCCATTGTTACCCCTATGCCACGTTTAGCCTATGTTTGAATTGTATATGTCTTCATGTTTATCCTTATATAGTGTGATGCATTAAAAAAGGGCCCAGTGTGAAGCCAGTGACTCGAATCAGCAGGCAACCAAGTAGGAGTAGTGCCACCACATCCACCCTCTCCTGTAGTCCATCCTGAGGCCATGCCTGGCTGCAGCCTGTGGGTCATTAAGTAGCAATAATAATAATAAAACAATAGTAATAACAATGACAACAACAACAAAACAACAACAACAACAATAATAATAATAATAATAATAATAATAATAATAATAATAAAAATTTTCTGCTATTCTCTTTATAATCTACGTTAAATAAATATAATGGAATAAAAAATGCATACTTTAAGTTCATATAGCCACAGTGGTTTATAGATAAACTATATTAATATACTAATATTAATTGGTATATAACATCAAACAATAACAGCAATAATATTATCAGTACTATCAAAACCGCTATCACCATCACCACCACTATTAAAGTATTAGTGAAAAATATAATACATAGCAATAATGATAATAATAGTAACCATTTTAAAGAAATAATTATGTAGTACTGCTTATTTAGTACTTCTCTATTTTTCCGTGCTAGGTAGGTTTGTGGGAACGTGTGATTTCAGCCCCATGTGTTTGGTTTAAGTTAAATACGTTAAAAACGTGTTCCAGATGTCATTAAAAACAGATGTATTATTGTGGATGTATGTGTTTTTTCCAGTGTATTCTTTGAGAAGGTTGGTCCATTGACTGATATGTAAAGAGTTTTTGGATTTTAAGTTTAGAAGAATAACTTTCTTGGCAATAGTTACAGCTATAAGAAGCGGATTTCTATGTTTGATTGGAAGATTATCAACTTCTATGAGATTACAGAGTAAACAGAGTGATGGGATGTGAGGGATTCTGCAGCTCAGGATAGAAGAACGTTTCTCAATTACTGTTGTTCAAAAAGAGTAAATGGGTGAACAGACCCATGTGGCATGAAAGTAATCATCAGTGCTACCCAGAGTGCATTGTGAGCATGAGTCTGTGTCCTCTAACCCCATTTTAAACATTTTCCTTTGGTGATGTGAGATCTGTGGATGGTTTTATACTGTATGAGCTGTAGATTTGTATTGCTAGTGATGAAGAAGATAATATTACAGATTTTTTATCCAGAAGTCGGGGTTGGAGAAGAAGGGGAGGTTATCTTCCCATGTAGCTATTGGAAGTGTTGTTATTGGGTCTGAGTTAGATATTAGCTCATAAAGTTTAGATAGGAATTTTTATGGGTTTGTCATTTTATTTATTTCTTTGAATAGTCTGGAAGGTTGTAATAAATTATTAATGATCTTTGATTTAATTACAGATTTGAATAGTTGGTAATGAAGAAATTGTTCTTTGCCAACTCCGAACTTCTGGATTAGTCTATGCAATCAGATTAACTGATTATTTTGGAATAAACGGTGAAAGGTGAGTGAGGATTGTTATGAAGTTGAAAATCCAGATTGTGCCATATTTGGTGTGTATTTACAAGGTGCGAATGGGGATTTTGTGGTTTTATTCACTTTCCACCACACTGTCAGAGTTGAGTTGATTGTGATGGTTTACAGTGGTTTGGTTTCTAGTTGGTAAAAAGGGTATATCTGAGAGTAAAGTATCATTGCATTGATTTTGTTCCAATTCCATCCATGAGTTGCTGTGATTGTCTTTTTGTATCCATTTAACTAAATATTGAAGTTTTGCTAAGTAATAGAAATGAAAGTCCAGTGCTTCTAGCTCACCTAATCATTTCTGTTTTAGTAGTGTTGCCAGACAGATTTTGGGTTTCTTGTTTTTTCTGTAAGACTGTAAGATCATTGAATTAGTTGATTTAAACCAGTAATCTGATGGTGTTATTGGGAGGACTGAGAACAGATAGTTGATTTGTGGTAATATTTTCATTTTAATTGTAGATATTCATTGGGTTGTACTTTTTAGGGAAACTGATGCTCCCAGAAAAACACCTAATGCGCTATGCCTAATTAGCATAAATTCAAGATGTGTCAGTTGTGGGGATAACTTTCCTTCTAGATGGAATATTTTAATGATTGGAAAAGGTTTCGTGGGGTTTGTGGACCTGACAAATAGAAATAAATTAGCATATTTTTATAAAAACCTAGTTTAAGCTGCATATTCTGCATAAACCTGCCATAGCATTCCTCAAAATAATTATATTTTCCAGTTAAATTGCATTTAAGACGGTTGATATGCATATCTACGTCCAAGAATATGGATTATTTTCTACCAGAATGGTCCATAGGATCATATTTTTGTGAAAATATATACTATTATGAAACTAAATCAGTATCTGTGTTCAGCGTTAGAGGTGAGGTGTTGAGGTTCTTGGGGGGAGCTCAGGTAAGAGCTGCTGCTCTTCTGCATCAAAAGGAGTCAGGTAAGGTGGTTTGGGCATCTGATTAGAATGCCTCCTGTTTGCCTCCCTTTAGAGGTGTTCCAGGCATGTCCAACTAAGAAAGCACCTTGATTCTTTAATTAATATCCAGTATGGTAACAGCCACATGGAAGATCTGCTACCATTTTGGGTTTGTATCTTCTCCTTGCTTACATTTTACATGTAAAATATGTTAATTAGTGGAAATAATTAGCAACCTTTAACTGTAGACAACACATGGGCTACATTTCTGAAATTGACCAATTAGTCACTACTAGTGAATGTAGAATTTCTCCCCAAAGCAAATGGACTACATGTCTGTATGAGTATAATGGCACTGTGACAAGAATAACTTCATTAAAACCATCAATCCAGAACTGTAAAACACACCTGGAGCAAGTATCACCTTTCAAGCACAGGATATTGATCAACATCACCAACAGAATACAGGTTTCCAATGGCCAAAATCCTCAGTCCTCACCACACTGTTTGTTCAGAAGTGATGGCAATGTGGATGCAGGGACAAAAAAGCTTTCATATACTATTCCATAAAACTGAATAAATTACCCTTCACTGTATATGTTGAATCAAGAAAATCGAAAAAAAAAAGAAAAGAAAAAAGAAATACTCCTCCAAAGCAGACAATACTCCTTAGCCCATGCATCACATTATAAAAGGTATGCCCAGTCCCAAGATGGACACCAAAATGTTGATTGGTAAGGGCATTTTTGAGTTAATTTGCAGAAGATGACAACTGTGGTGACCATATTGAATATCACACTGCGATGAAAATTGACAGGCTTGTGTAGTTACACAGTCCCAACATCCACATCTGTGGACAGAGGGATGGACATCACCCTGAGGATGTGCCTACTGGGTAATTATTGCAGGAAATAAATTTATAATTTTAAATTTTTATAATTTATGTAGGTTAACAAAGGCAGACCAGCAAAGCATTGTGAAACACGAACAGGGCATTGTAAGACACAAAGATGTTGGCCATCCACTGCATCCCAACCTATCTCCAGCTGTCTTGACTATGTCTTGCCACTGGAGACACATAGAAATGGATCAGAAAGTGAGACAGACAACATTGCACAGCTCTCCCTCACTTCAAACCTTAATCAAATTTACACACAAGTCAAGTCTTGTGGTGATGGGCCAGTGAAGAAGCCTGCTACACCTTACCCTGGTCTGTTTACTGTGTCAGGCGGGGATCCCATCTTGCGATTGAAACATGAAAAAATGTGTGACATTGCTCACCATTGGCAAATGGAATGTGTGTATGCTCATGGACAAATCTAAAGCAAATAGAAGGACAGCACTTGTTGCAAGAAAACTTGACAGATACAAGAGTCAGAACACTGCCTTCAGCAAGACTAGGCTAGAAAATGATGGTCAGCTGACAGAAGTCAAAGCTCGCTACACCTTTTTCTAGAGTGGATAGACCAATGACTAATGCTATGAAGCAGGAGTTGGTTTGCTATCAAGTACAACTTGGTCAACAAGCTTACGAGTCTCCCCAAAGGAATGACCAACTGCCTCATGACTCCATATCAGAGGAAAGTGCCACGCCAACATCATCAATGCATATGCTTCAACCATGACCAACCCTGAGGATATGAAGGCCAAAGAATGACGAAGGTTTCTCATAGACAAGTTTGTCATTCTTTGACACTTTATTGCCAAAGTAGGCACAGATTTCCAGACATGAGAAGGAGTCATTAGAAAAGAATGGAGTGGGCAAAAGCAACGACAATGGTCAGCTCCGGTTGAAGACATGTGCACCCCACAACCTCCTGAACATCAACACAGTATTCCACCTACCCAACCGAAACAAGATGTACAGACTCCTGGACAGACCATATCCTTTTCAAACTCAATTTGCATATTCAGCCTAGGAAGCACCCACAAGGGAGATAGCAAACAAGAGACTGAATGTCAGCAAGCTAGAACAGTACTCTAGCAGTACTCTAACAGTGATGAGGACCATGACAGCAAGTAGGACCAATGAGAGTTTGGCACCAATGGAGTAGATAAGGACTGGGCAGCTGTCAGAGGCATGGGTTTCAACATTGCACTTACTCATCTGGGCCAGACTACGCAAACATCAAGACTGGTTCAACGAGAATGATGAGGTAACTCAGAAGCAGCTTGACGGGAAGCGTGAGAGCCACAGAGGTACAAGCAAAGTTCAGAAAGATGCAGCAGAATTAGCAAACACGCAGATGAGATTTAGCAGTACGCAGATAGCAACAACTCTAAGCACTTCTACAATGCTCTGAAGACCACCTAAGGGCCTCAGCACATGGAAGCTTTGACATTATATATGTGGAAAACAGTAGCGCAAACTGTCCCACCTGGTATCACCATTATTGCCTTCCTATCTTCTGTGCACCTTGTGTAGTATAGCCTTCCAAGCCCGCATCGGACTGATCAGCTACTGCCGGACACACCATACCCATTCTTCATCAATGTGATGTCTTGGTCATCATCGCCAATGATAGACAAACAACAGACAACAACTTTGTGCATTTCAGTCATTAAGTGGCTGTGATAATTAAATAACGCATATTTTTGCCTAACATTTTTATCATGGAATACTCTAATGGTCCACTATGGAAATAAGTTGATCTTTGTGATTGCTTTTTTCTGGTAATTGTTAGACAACATGTAAGTAGTGTAATCATTTTATTGTTTATGGTATTTTAAATTTATGACATGTATTGGATTTTTTTTTTTTAAATCAGTGAATCGTTATTCTGCCGAGTTGCATGACAGACATCCAGCTGAAAAGTTGGCAAAGATTAAAAATTCCATTGGATGTGAAATCAATATCTTTCATATAGAACATCATTAGGGTAAGATAACGGAGCTGTCCGCAAGTTAGGTCTTTTTTCCCATTAGACATTATCTGTTGCTGAGTGCTACTGTGCATGTGCAAATCAGTTTTACGTCATTTTTCAAAAGGATTGTAGGCAAATGGGCAGTGCTTATATTGGTTAACCAAGTTGACCAAGAATATAACCTTTAGTTTAGGGTTAGAACATAGATGGACTGGTAAATGAACTCCTGTAGCAATGAGAAAACCCTGCACCTGCTCAGATGAACATATTCTAACTAACCACACCTCTACTGATGACCACACTCTAAGTAGCCTATCCTGTGAACTACACACTTTCATTGAATTGACCGAATTGTTGGCCGCATGTCCATATGTACAGTGTTCATGTTTTCTCCCTAGGATCCTGGAGGGGTAAGGTAATTTCTGAGCAGGGACGGGGTACCTATAACTGAGCATGTGGGGGTTTTCTTTGTCTGAATTGCAATGCAATCAATTATTTTTCTCCTAATATTCAGTGTACATAAAATCTAAAAATTAAAACCTAATAGGATGTACCCCACCTTGTCCCAGAGTTTTATGAGACCCTAGTAGGATTGAGCAATTCGGCAAATGAATGAATGCATATTGAGAGTACTACAGAAATTACACTTAAATATTCCCTAACCAGTCTATTATTGATTCAGGTAAATGTAGAGCAAATTATGAGCAAATTAATACCCTTTTCTTTACCTATAAACTCGGATTGGCATTTGTACTATTCTACTGTCAACTGTTCTACAAAATAAAAATCAGATCATAGATTGTAGGCCGACAGGAAACTTAATCAATCAGTCTACCATAGTTAAGACTTATGCCAGCAACATAGTTTCTGACCCCAAGCATGTCTTAATCAGTGAATTCAGGCTTAGATGATTTATTAGGGTTAAACAAAAGTACTCTTTTGTGCACCAGTCAATCCTAAAATTAAGTATGGAGGTCAACCTTAATTAAATGTACATTAATTATTTGCTTCTGAGGTGATAATGTTATGTGCACTGCATATATTTATGTTTCTTTTTACTATTTGTTTTCTATGATACTGCAAATGTGACCTGCTTCACAAATTTGACATTCTGAGATATTCGTATATTTGAAAAGAAAATTTTATATGCTTCAGAATGAGGTGTAGTGCATGATTATAGCATAAAAATTAAGCTACATCACTTTGTATGTCGCTAATCAGGAAATGCTACTTTTGAGAAAATAGCAATTACAGTTGCAGAACCAGTTTCTGAATGTCCTCATTAGAAACTCCACAGCAACTATACACTAAATGAATCTGGCTCTCGACCAATAAGCGCAATCGTACTAGCATTGTACTAGTTTTTACTCAAAACACTACCTTGCAACTTAATTCCTATTATGCTGGAGTGGGTCACAAATAGCATTATCATCATTTGAAAGCAATTTTAATCCCATACCAAATAGAAGACTAAATAACTGCATTTAATTTTATCTACCCAAGCTTTGTTTTAACGCTGCCATAAAACTAACTTGCACTTTCATTACAGATTTAGAACTTGGTTGCTCTTTTCCCCTTTTACCTCCACCCCCCACCCACATACTCAAAAGAAAGCATGCCAAAGCGAATGTTTCATCAAACTTCTATCCTTTTTTTTCTCAAGCTGGGCCTGCTGTTACACTCAAGGCTAATGTGTTTCCGCTTTAGATAACAGTATTGACAGATGGCTCATTAGGAAACAGGATTTTGGCACTACAGTTGCATACCAAGGCCTTGAAACTTGTTTACCACAATACAGACTCTTTGGTACAATACAGAATACAAGCTTTAGTGATGCAGCCCCACTTCCTATTTTTCTGAATAAGCTTGTTTCCATGGAGACAAGGGTCTGGATTTGAAAGGTTGCTGAAGAAAATGATGGGTGCACTGTGAAAGCCCCGGAAGTGCCGTCAACATACTGGTAAGTAAAATTAATTGTTACTTGTGAACCCTGCATAAATTTGTTGTAAACTGAGTTGCCTCTTTATTATCTGTTAAAGTACTGAAACTTACAGAGTTAAAACCTCAGACACCACTTTGACAGACACAAGGACTATTCAGATGTTTCAAAATAGTTATGCGCATGACATGGACTTTTATGTCTACTAACTTGTATCCTCTAAATACACACAAAACTCTGTAGGATGACATTTAAGACTAATATTAAATACATTTACAAAGTCACACAGGCTTATATTTCATTGCACCATCTTTAGCTTTGTTAATGACATGCCCTTGTCTTGTCACTGTTACCACATAGCAGCATTTATTCCCATCCAGACTTGCATTAATATTTTACCAAGATCTTATATTGTGGGTGGGAGAGTAAAACAGCTGCATAAAGTCTTCTTCAGCACATCCCAAACACTTTCACTGGGTTTAGGATCAGAACTCTCTGGTGCCAGTTTATGTGTGAAAATGATTTCTCATGTTCCCTGAAGCATTTTTGTTGATTTTTATATCGTTGTCATCATTAAATAAGTAAATTCAGGTAGTCATCTGAGTGCATTTTATTGACACATAGTGTCACTGAGCTTCAGAAAGTGTTTAAGTGATCTCCAATCATGGTCAGTGAAGGTTATTTTTGTTGTTGATGTTGTTATTGTTTTTTGTTTTTTTTTGTTTTCTCTGAAGAAACCAATGTTCTTCCAATTTTTAATATTTGATTGGACAGTTCTTAGTCCAATTCCAGTAATTTCAGCAATCTTACTCAGATTATCCCATAATGAAATTGAAATCACTTGGCATACCAGGAGGAAAGATAGCTATTTCATCATCTTACATCCCAAAACACTAAAAAAAATTTTTTCACTGAGTTATGATAAAATTTCACAGTGACATAAAACCTATCTAACCTATATTTAACATGTATTTCATGACTTCTGATCGTATATGAATTATTATTATTGCATTTTTGTATTATTGCATTAACTTTTTTGCAGGAAAAAAAAAATATGTTCTTACACTAAAATACAGAAAAGCTGGTTAGCTGAAATTCATTTTTGTCTGAAAAACTGCAAAAATTCAGCCTATTAAGAAATCAGTCATATTAAAATATTTTAAGGTGTACTATCTTTTTCACATGACTGCAAACAGTCATGTAACATTTGAACTTAAATGTCGAGTCAAGTCATTAACTCTGAATACAATACTTAGTGTGGGAGATCCACAAGGATTTTTTTTACTATACACAGTTTCTCATCTGCCTTTTGCACATCCAGCAGTGTAAAGAGAGCAGATATTATTTTCGGTGTTGTACAATCTCAGTTGAGCATTACTATAAGACATGAGACTGTGCTGTTGTTCTTCCTCTACAACATTTATTTTACCCAGACGACACAATAATGTCAACTTTTTCTCATTCTTTGCCAGTCTTTTCTAATGTGTGACCCAGTCTGGCAAAATGAGTCACAGTGACCAAAGATTCAAAATTGAGTTAGGCATACCATTTAAGAGAGGAGACTCTAAGCTTTAAAATGGTATGGCTTTCATTTAATTCATTTCATTCTCTGATTCGCTTTATCAGGGTCGCAGGGAGACTGGAGCCCATCCAGCTGACTCTGTGCAGCTCACTAGCCAACACACCCATTCACGCTCACACGCACATCTGGGGGCACTTTGGAACAGCCAATTAGCCTTATGTGCATGGACTGTGGGATGAAACCGGTGAACCCAGAGGAAACCCACATAAACACAGGGACAACATGCAAACTCCACACAGTAACACCTTTGTGAGGCATGGAACTCAAGCCCAGGACTTTCTTGCTGTCAAATGGAAGCACTAACCACTATATTACCTGCAGCCTCAGAAGACACAATAATGCATAGTACACTTCACCCTCGATTTCCCGTACCCCTATTTCCCGGATTTCAGATTTCCCATACAAAATCTGGTGTCGGACAAATGCATGGACAAGTCCGGGAATAAATGATGGAAGTGATGAGTGTTTGATAAATGATGGGGTTGGTCATGATTTGCAAACTTCCCTCCTGTTCGGCCCATTCCTGTCCAAGTGGATGGACGAAAATGAAGCAGCAGAGGGGCACGAAATAATGTCCAATGAACAGATAGTGGCATCAGTGACAGGAGAGCAAAGTGAGAGTGGAAGTGAGGACAGTGAACATGAGCCGGAACCCACATTTAAAATGAACGAGATAAAAGAATGCGCTGATTCGCTCCTTAAGTTTGTGGAAACACAATATTGTGTACTGAGTGTCAGATAAGTGTTTTAAAAGTCCAGGACTGCTGCTGAATAATGTTGATTGCCGGACAGATTATGGTAAATGTCCGGTAGAGGGTAGGGACCCCGGACATTAGCAATTGCCGAACTTTTGAGGTCCCCGGACAGCCCCCCCCCCCCCCCCCCAATAGTCCGTGAAGTGTACTGTGACAAAAATTAAACGATTTAGTTTTTTCAAATGTTAAAATTGTTTCGAGAACTGCTAAAAATTTCATCACAGCAATTGAAAATATTAACAAAATGCTATCATTTGAATGCAGTATTGAGTATGAACAAGATAGTCAGACAGCTTTCACTGTCAGCTGACAATTGTGTCTGTCTACTAAAAATAAGGGTGTTCTTTATTTAATAAGTATTAACTGAATAAAATTATTTCGGTTTGTTTAAGTTTCATAAAGGATCAATTGAACGTAATTTGAAAGTGAAACATTTAGGAAAGGAAACCACCTTCCCGCCATTTCTGCAATTACAGGAAGAGATGGGGCATCCCTTTTTCTGCCATTTCTCCTAACGCCTGCCAAGCATTGCCCAATCACATTACAGCCTTATTGATGTCAGCTATTACCCACAATGCCTGCCGTCTCTGCACCCAGCATGGATTAAGGGTGAGAGAGACAGACAGAGTGAGAGAGAGAGAGAGAGAGAGAGAGGTTAGGGAGGCAATAAAGCCCACTTACGAAGACGTATGCTTACAATTTCAATAATTTTATATTCCCGCCATTTGAGGAGCTAATGATAAAAGGGTTCTCTCCCCGTAAGTGCGGCTAACCTAATTTCGGGCCTCAAAAATGTATTGGAAGCCCAGGCCAGCGGTCGGGCCTCTTCTTAATGCCACACTTATGGATTGCTCTTGCCTGCAGCTCAGAGTAAAATCCGGGATGCCTTAAAAGCCTTCTTCTCTGATCTTTAGATTATGCTAAGTAATACTGTGGCAATGGATTTCACTGCCCGTTAAGGCAAACGTGAGGGAGGTGATTCATTCAGTCATGTAGTGCTGGAGGATTTTATTTTTTATTTTTTTTCCAGATACAATGAATCTGATGTTTTATCATTCCTAATGGAACATTATGTTAATTGCTTGAGAAAAGTACAGGAAGCACGTTGATCTCGGATAAGTTTTGGCATTTCATGTAATCGATATGTTTATACAGATGGAGGCTGATGCAAATCAGAGTACCAAATTTTTGACAAATGACACTGACATGATGATTTTTGAGCATCACCTATAAAGACAGTTTGTTTATTTAAAAATTGAGTCGTCTGTAATATTTCCCACATATAAGTTATGCATTCATTTTTAAAGGTTAATCATCTACACTGATACTAATTAAGATGAATTAATCACAAAGTATCCTAATAAATTCTATGTAATAAGTAAAAAATACAACATGGTAGCTCCTGGATTGTCTTATTCCTCTCATACTACAACAGTGATCTGTCCAAATTGTACAAATTAGTATTTGTTCTTACATTATAGTTTACTATAGTATATAATGCTCTCTCTCTCTCTCTCTCATTCTCCAGAGCTAAAAACTACTCTACCCTGCACTGGAGACTCTCTTATGCTGGAAAGCTTACAGATTTCTGGTATGAAGAACTTCTTCCATTATTGTTAAATTTAAAAAAAAAGTCACAGTGATGAGACCTTGTAACATACTAATTTGCCTTAGCAAATAACTTCCATGGACTTCATGGGCAAAATGCGGTGCCAGTTTAAAAAACAAAAAAAAACAAGATAAATATTCACAGCTCCTCCTTCATATATCTTTAATCCTATAAAAAGAGATAATAACTCTAGACAATAGACCATTTTAAATTAGTTGCTTCTTAAAACCTTAAATCTTCCTAGATTTTCCAAAAAAACAGTTATATTTTATTTTTATCCTTTTAATGACCTCATCCTAAGCTGCTTTCACAGCCCTCCACAGCGTCTTCCTCTAGTTTCACCCACAGACAGCAGGATGTTAGTCACTGCCTCCTAAAGAGTCTGCTTTATAAATAGTTGAGCTGAATCATTGGCCTCAATAAACAGGCTCAACGACATTAGGCCAGGCGCAATCTATTTACCGGAACTTCTCAGCGATATATTGGCTTGCAGGAAATGGCAAATGATGAAATATGCTTAGGAAAGGCAAGCCTGAGTTTGTGAAACCCAGGTTGGAAATCCGTTGCCTAATGTGCCCATTAACCTAACGATACCCAACGTGATACTAGCAAGAATTATGCTCGAATTAAGGCGGCAAGAGCGTCGTGATGAGCAGCGATATAATATGATCATAGCCGAGGCGATAATATTATGTTTCAAATAAGGGCAAGGGAAGCATCATCTATGTTGAATTGGAAAATGTGTTTATCAGCATGAAATGTAATTTGGCTTTCCTGCACCTGGTGCTAGCCAACTCAACATTGCTAGCTCCAAATCAGGCTTCCAGAGTCACCACTGGTTATGTGCAAAATGTCTGATTTTGTCGATATTAGGAAATAATTAGTCATGTCACCACTTTCTAAAAAAAAAATCATGTTCCACTGAACAGCTTGTCCTTCTGGGAAATCCTTAAGATTATATACGTATATATCCATGCAACTTTTGAGATCCCAAGTAGGCAGTGATGGCTCAGTGGTTAAGGATCTTGATTACTGATCAGATGGGGTCTGAGCCCCATATCAACAGGTTTCCACTGTTGGGCCCTTATACAAGGCCCGTAACCCTTAACTGCTCTAAGACTGTGTGTGTACCTGTGGTAAAAAAGAGCGAGAATGAGAGAGAGAAATAAGTTGCTCTGGGTAAGTGCATCTGCCGAATGCCATGAATATATTTATAATATCTGTATGAAATAAATTTCAAGCTATATAACGAAACATGCCCTGCGATGGCCTGGCGAGCTGTCCAGGGTGTACTCTGCCCTCGCCCAGAGTCGGCTGAGATGGGCGCCAGTCTCCCCGCGACCCTAATTAGGAATAAGCGGTTCAGAAAATGACATGACATGACATGACATAACGAAACATGGAGTAACCTTAAAAATGTAAGACTGAAAATATGAAGAAGTTTTTTAGCTCTCACACAAAACAAGGTTTGAGCTGAAACCATGCTAAGGAAGATACATCACACAAGTTCTGCAACTCTGCTTCTTAACTTTGCAGAAACCATTAGTCGGTCATTTGCTGTTTGTTTTTCACTTAGTCTGTTTGCAGAGTGTCGATCATGTAATCTTCTGCCACGCTCCACAACTACAGTGTCTCTCCTGATGCATGGCTGATCCGTAAACAAGCTCTAATTAGCAGGCGCTAATGAGAGTGAGAGAGAGAATAAGAAGAGTGTCTGATGTCTCTGCAGTACACCGCTGTTCCCCGCAAAGTCATCAGAGGTCATAGATACCCTGCCCCTTTCCTCCCTGAGTGACACTTTCTGAAGGTAAATTTATGTTTCTTCTCCATGCATTCTCTCTCTCTCTCTCTCTCTCTCTCTCTCTCTAAGGTGGTGCCTTGGCTCAGTGCATCATTCATTAGATTACAGCAAGCCATTAGTGTCTTTAGCCGGCTTGGGAACTTGCAAATTCATTGTGACGCCACGTTTCGCATATAAAGCAGACCAAAGCATCCTGCTAAATACTAATGATAGGTTGAGGTTCGTGATTATACAGAACTTTGGACTATTAATGAGGCTTGAAAATAAATCTGTCCACTCTTGAGTTTATTCCAGCTTGACATTTAATCGCCATAGAGAACAAATTTGGTGTGCGAGTCAGGTTTTTGGCAATCTTGGCCACACATAGTTTTAACATTTTAGAGGATTGTGCTGTGCTTTTTGAGGAATGCACTTTTTGAGGCATTACATTTTATTAATTATACAGAAAAGAAGAAAGAGAATGTTAAGACTGTGAGACAAAAAATCATTTAGTGTAAACTTTCGGGTAAAGTTTGCATTAGTTTAGTTTAAGCTGTTCACACACGCAGAAAAATTCAATGATTTATGAAACAGGAATTTTGGAAGTAGCTGTTATCACCTGCACAGCCTTCATTAGTTTCAGCTGTGACTTTTCCAGTAGGCCCCTCTCCCAGCATGGAGATATTGATGCTCCTCTGAGTTTATGCTTCATTTGACTTGTGTGCCTTAAGATGTAATTGATGATTCCTTTCAGAGCTATATAAATGCTTGTAACAAATAATAGGCCTATTGATTGATTCCTCAATTCACTATGTATAGATCCACAGAGTAACTGAGGCACTGTAGAGCCATAAATGTGAATGTACTAAACAGCCTGACTTGATAATAAATGGTATAGCTTGCAATGAATTTATCTTGATAATTGCCCTACCAAAACACACTCTCTCTTTCTCTTTCTCTTTCTCTCTCTCTCTCTCTCTCTCTCTCTCTCTCTCTTAAATAACTATACATTGTAAAGTACCTATGTAAATAACAAAATTAAATAGATTGAATTAAATAAATAAATAAATACATACATACATACATAAATAAATAAATAGCAATATCCCCATTAAATATCCATTAAAATTGGTTTGGGGTAGCACAGTGGCGCAGTGATTTGCACGTGCGTCTCACAGAAAGAAGGCCTGGGTTCTGTGTGTAGTTTTCATGTTCTCCCTGTATTTGCGTGGGTTTCCTCTGTGTACTCCTTGTATTTCCTCCCACAGCCAAAAACATGCCCAGTAGGATAATTGGCTGTTCCAAATCAACCCTGGGTGTGAGTGTGAGAGTGTGAATGATTTTGCGCGTGTGTGTTGGCCCTGCGATGGCCTGGCGAGCTGTCCAGGGTGTACCCCACCCTCGGCAAGAGTCGGCTAAGGTGGGCGCCAGCCTCCCCGCAACCCTAATTAGGATTATGTGGCTTAAAATATGAGTGACTGAATAAATGAAAAATTGGTCTGTTCATTTATGTTCTATGCTGTAGTGGTATTCTTGCAAAAGCCAGGCAGCTTTCCAATGCACAGTGAAATGCAATAATTGGAAACGAGCAAAAGGTCAAGAGATCAGACAAACAGACTATCTGAGGCAGGGCAATCATGTGAAATAAGTAACAAGGCTCAGGTCATACACAATCAGGGAAAATTACAGCTGAGGCACAAGATCAGAAAACCAAAAAGCAAGAACTGGTCATATGCAAGAAGAATACAAGAAATCAAAAATGTTTGGTTGACTGAATCTGCATCAATGTTGCACCAGAGAGGGTTAAGTTACCGTGACAACTCCCAGGTTCAAGAAACTGAGGACACATGGACAGACAGTTTACTCTGTTTATTTTCTTTTTAACTTTCACATTACTCAAACTTGGGCGACACGGTGGCGCAGTGGTTAGCATGTCCGCCTCACAGCAAGAAGGTCCTGGGTTTAATTCCCAGCTCGGGCGTTTCTGTGTGGAGTTTGCATGTTCTCCCTGTG
>JAOUQZ010000047.1:5538543-5548828 GCA_028564935.1 Neosilurus hyrtlii
TGACCTGACCTGACATCCTGGTGTGTAAAAATGGTGTCTTGCATGCTTTCCCTTTTTGGTTGCACCTGAATACTAGTTAAGTACCTACTACTCATCCGTCCCTGTAGTACATAGATATCTTAACGAGTAAGGCGGGTGGTCACACCAGAGCTGCGATAGAAAAGCGACCGATGTGGATGGCAACTCGCGGATGTCACCCTTCATTCTCGAAATGTTCTCGAATTTGTCTCGCGACATTGCATGGTTTATGAACTCAAACGTTTCAAACTCAAACATTTTTGAGATTTCTGAGAATGTTGCAAAACAGACCTCTTCTCCGCAGTCTGTCCATCTTACAGAATCTCTGTCCATCTTACAGCATGAAGCCATTTTAGAAGAGCAGCTCAACCTTGCTTGTGCACTGTAGTTATTAGCCATCCAGGGTGTACCGCTGCTAGTCTTCATGATCTATTCATGTGTCCATGAATGGATTAACTAACAAGCTGAAATGATTTAATATTAATTCCCGGAATCTGGTTTTGCCTGTGATTTCAGTTTCAGTGCAGATTGAGGAGCTGGGGAAAACGTCTTTGGACCAGGATCGGGGCCAAAGTGGCGGGCCGAAGTTTTATGGTACGTATTGGTATTTATCAAGCTCTTCTAAGGGACATCTGTTTTACTTCTAGATCTGGTAGAATTGTTGAATTAAGTCATAATGTTTAGGTTGTGTTAGTGAAGACTGACTGCAGCACTTTCACTCTGAACTCTCAGCTTGGCAGGGTTTAAGGCTTGTATTTTATAAGGCTGAAGTTTGTACATAATTATCCTTTGTAAGTGCAACTAAAAATTCTTGAGGCACAAGACACTTGTAATCCATTTGTAATAGACAAGTAAGCTATTTTAAAGGGCAGTTCGTTCTGGTGAGAAATCTGATGCACCTGTAGGTTTGGAACATAATGGGAAGCGATTATCTGTTGATCTTTGCATTTGGTAGTGTTTCCACCCATCGTACATAGCTTTGTGATCCCTATGTATTGGAGGTGACCTTAAACCATAATGTTTCACTTTCATACATAAATGGCTCTTCAGTAAACTCTGGGTCCAGCAATTTTCTAGATGGTCATTAACAAGACTGGTGGCAGGGCGATATGATATTGAATTAATAATTCATCTTAAATGTCATTTTTTTTCTCCATGTTTCTGCTAATAACAGTTTCCACGTGTTTGGGCCTTGGTAAGCACATCATGGTGTTCTAGCTGTGTCTTGTACAGGACCTGTGTGCTGTATGGTGGATGGTGACCATTGTAAGAAATATGATGTACAGTTGATGCTAAAGCAGACATTGCTAGCTATGAGTCCTAGTAGAGCTTTTGAGGGAGTCATCAGGAGGAACTACAACTTTTGTGCATCCAGTTGTTTTATGGATAGTTTTCTGTGCATGAACCGACCTTACCTATGTGTACCAAGGGTGTCTGAAATGTCTTCCTACTGCTTGCAAATAATTTTTTTGCTTTTAGGAGATCTTGAAGCTTTCTACAGTTTTTTGCAAAAAGATTTTAGTCAAGATTCTTGATGGCCACCAAAGCTATTCAAGCGTTGGTCATACATTGCCTGAAAGCTGCTTTAATACCTGTATTTTATGTATATTTAGTTTAAATAATAATTTTTATTTTTATTTTTTTCTAATTTTCCTAATTATTTTGATCTAGACTTTGATGTTACATGATTGCGACAAGACTTTTGTCCAACCTAGAATGGATAAGTTCATCTTTTATTAGCTGTAAAAAGTATAAATAAATGTACAATTTCCTGTTGCTTTAACAAAGCAATCTGTACACTCATATCAGATTAATGTAAATCATAGTTGATGAAAATCGGTTAATAGGTTGGTGAGATATGGGCTTTTATACATGAATGTCCACAAGACCTTTGTCAATGACTGTATACCTCAGTATATGACACTCCTGTGTAAACCGTTTTTTTCAACATCACCCCTGCCGCACCCCTGCATACGCAGTACATTGGTGACCCCCATGTGAGAATGAATTTCTTTTTTTAAATTTTTTCCATGAAGAAGATTTTATTCAGCATAATGTGCTTTGATATGTAAGGATGTAAACTATGTATGCATTATGTTTGGGTTTAATTCTCATTTTAATAAGGGTTTCTGAGGGTTTTTCCCCCCTTACACAAGTGAAAGTTTTGAAGCAAAAAGTTATATCTTTACTATCGTGAAAGATGCATTTAAAACATCTACTTACTCATCTTTAGTACCTGTCTGCTCAGGGGTGTGTTGCTTTAGCAGGGCTCCGACTGTTCGTTTATTTATATTTTGAGCACAGGGATTCAACTTTGTTTACTAGAAAGCATTGCCAGAAGGAATGAATGAAAACACCTGATTACAATGGGAGAATATGTTCTGGATTAGGCCACACACACACTTTGGGTTTAAATCTAAATATATGGATCAATATTTGGAGCACAAAACATATTATTATTAAATATTACTACTACTACTACTACTAATAATAATAATAATTATTTCCAGTTCTGGATATGTGGAGGAGGGTAAATGGAAAAATATTTGTTTCCAGACTATTGCACCTGCTCTCTTGTCCATATTTTTTTCTTTTTCCACCAAATAAAACAAATTCATAATTACTCATTTAAGCAGTCTGTTTTTATGCGGAACAAAGCAGACAGCTAGAACAGCCACACTCCTGCTCTCCTACACATTGTTTTGGAGGTTTTTGACAGTACGTGTTGTAGTCTAACCTGATTTAATAGCCTCACTGCATGCTTTAAAGTGATTTTTGTACCTCTTTATTCATCCATGGTTTCTGGTTTAATAACCTCATTATTTCGTGTCTGCTGTGACTTTATTCACACAGCTGTTTCTGTAGAAACTTGTGGTGACTGTGTATTCCTCCAGGTTTCATTTTGCGCTATGGGTAAGCCACCCCTATAGCTGTGATCAAAGCAGTCCTGGAGTTGTACAGTGGCTTCCTCTGGCCATAGTCTTAGTTGTCCTTTATTGCAGGTTTGGTCTTGTGGATGAAAGGTCTGTACTGTATTCTGATGTTAGAAACAATGCACAATGAGCAGATCGTCCCCGGGGTGGGTTGGGGAAAGTTTGGTATAAATATTTGACATTTATGTACACTTGAGTGTTTGAGCCCCCGGTAGAGCGCTGCACGTGCTGATACGATTTATAGGGCGCAGATTGTAAATTGACCTGGTTAAATTCCCCTGCAATAATGAATGCACTGTCAGGGTGAGCACTGTGCTCTTTACTCATGACTGAATGCAGCTGTGCTAGTGCTTGCTTAGCCTATGATACTAAACACAAAACTCTCGAGGCCGATGAAATGGATTTGAAATCAAATGAAGTTTTTCAGATCTGGAGAATAGCAATCTACTGCAGTGTGCTTGGTGTACAGAGACTGGACCGAAGTAAATAGACACCAAAAATTCTGAATGAATATTTGCTGGTGGAAGAAGAGGCTTGCGTCTTGCTGCTCAGCCGTAATAGCTCATTTGGTGAAGATGGTGCGTGACGGTGCCTTGGAGCTCAAGAACTGTCTGATTTTCAGAGAGGTGGAATTGTGGGTTTCTATTTACTTATGTCCGGTCTCTGTATAGCACCCGCCACCCTGCTCTCACCACAGTCCTCCAATTTGATCATACTAGCCTGCATAGTCAGAATGTAATAAACATTTGAATGGGTTAATTTTAAAACCATTTATTGACATAAATAATGCAAAGCTCAAATGGACTTAAAACCAACCAGGAAGACTGAAATGTATACAATTTTGAAATGAAAGATGTGTAGAGACCCCATAAACATATGTACAGATAATGTTGTTAGAGCCTCATAATCGTGGAATATGGCTCGCATATGTGGCCTCTGCTTACATCCACTTTCCATTAATTTGTAGAACCCATCGATTTAATTTTGGACGGTTGCCCTGTGTCTCTTGAGTGCCCACATCATGAAACCCAATAAAGCTGCCTGTACATTGAGATATCAAAAGTACACTGTTAGTATAATTTTAGAAAGATATATACACAAGAGATTTTTCACAGCCGTACTCCGACTCACTTGGAGTTTCTCTGCAACATCAGTTGCCTTACGACTGGGATTATTTTTAACAGTCTGCTTCAGTGTCTGTCAGAGGGCCAGGCTGTCCTGAGCGGGATGATATTAATTCCTTGCCTTTGCTGGTAAATTGTACACTCACTCTGTTGACAGTAGCAAGAGGGATTTCAAGTCCACCCTCAGATTTATCCACAATAAGCCCTCTTTAAAAATTAGACAACTCTTTTGCCCCTGGTGACCTTATTTTCCGATGTTTGTCCTGTGTCGGTGCATGCCCACCACACGAAACCCAATAAAGCCACATCCATGTAGAACTAGCCCATCCACTTTTGAAATTTTATCCCGGGAAAATTCAACAAGATCGGCTTGTTCCTGTCATGTTGAGTCTCAGAATCTGGCGAAGCACTGAATTACTTGCAGATTTGTCTTGGCACAAATGAGTTTTAAGAGTCATTCATATGTATATATATATTTATTTAATTGAACTTGCATCATCAATGTATACATTTGTCTTGCAACAATAGACAAAGAGAGCTTGGCACAACTGTCCAGTACTTCCAGAAGCACTACTACACTACCGCGGGACTACAAACAAAGCACACAGACGTAATCACTGCACAAAGCAGTCCACTTCAGCTGCTATTTACATGGCTTATCAGTGCCTGTGACACAGATGATTATTGTCAACACCTCATTCATTCTGACTGAATTCTGATCAAACTTGATTGAAGTCTTATTATTAACAGCATGTTACGGTTCATTTAAATGTAGCTATGGCGTGACACCCTTAAAATCCCTTTACATGTGAATATAAATGTGTCCGTTTCAAATGGTGCAACCGTGACTGCCCGTGTCTTTTGTCTTGCCATAAATAAGCATTACGTACACTAGCGGCAGGTCAGAGTCAACAACAAACATGGCGAGGCCATAACAATCTACTTATTAAGAAGGAGACAGAAGCGGAGTCAGCGTTGTGGACACGGTGATATGTGAGGCTGTTGAATAAATGGCAACATGTGTAAAGAGAATTCTTTTCATTCTTCATACCAATGAGATGAATAGACGATTAAATGTAACTTTCAAAGTTCGATAACTTGCTTAGCCATTTTTTGTCTGCCATTAATAAAGTTTCGGGGCAGTGGTGGCCCGGTGGTAAGGTGCTGGATTACTGATCCCAAGGTTGGGGGTTCAAGCCCCACTGTCACCAAGTTGTCACTGCTGACCCCCCAGTGCAGCTAACTGGGTTATGAAATGTCAGCCATGTCTCTCACTGTCTGTGGTGAGAGGCATGTAAAAGAACCATTGCTGATTTTCGTCAAGAGTAGCTGCATAGCCGTCAGCGTGTTTCTGCCCTGCAATGGCCTGGCGAGCTGTCCAGGGTGTACTCTGAGATAGGCGCCAGTTTCTCCACTGTGGATTAAGTGTGGGATCAATTCCACTGCTGCAACCGTGAATGCATCTGTAAAGCATACCTGGCTGCCAAATGTTACCGTAGATTTCCGTGCTGGTCAAAATGTACACGGCGTAGCGAGTGCCGCGTATGCATCACGGTTACTGCTGGTAGCTATGGCTATGACACATGCAGCTCGGATGCTCACGATTTCTTCCGCCCATATTTTTGCGAGAGACTGCCTCCAAAGTCCACCAGAACAGTAACAGAATGGCCACAGTAATCCCAGCCATGGTGCTCACATATCAGCCAGCTACGTGAGACCTATGCCCCAGGTCATCCATGCTTGCTTTCCCAGCAGACTCAGATCTGTTCCAAACTGTCTCATGATTTAAAAAAAAAAGAAAACATTTCTTTTAACACGTGCCTTTACTAACAAACCCTTTTTTCAGGTAACAAAGAGCACATTGAGTAGACAACACTGTCTTATTTGTGAGCCTGGATTGCTGCGCTATTGCCCTATCCTATCTCCTTCAGGGTTCAGAGGTCACTCAAGTTGCTTGTTTATAAATACAGTCAGTGAGAGCGCAGAGGAAGGCTCATAATTACGCCAAAGTTTGAAACCGAAAGCCAGAACGCCACCTCACTCGTGTGTCTTTAACTTGCCTTAACGCATTGATCGGGAAGCTCACACTGAAGCTGGTGTAAGTACTACACATGAGACACTCAGGCAGGAAAATCCCAGTAAAGTGGTTCCTTACGATGTGATTTTTGAAAGCAGCATGTGATCTTGCGGAGCTGGGCTAGTGCCACTGTGTGCTTTGATGTGTAATGTTTAGCAGCAATCTTTACTGCAATCATGGTAGCTTAGAACTGGACAGCTTGAGGATATTGCTGACCTTAAAGCGTATTAGAGTAAATTTTTTACCCCCGCCAGGACTAATAATGTGATTGTCCTGAGTAAAAGCAGTTGCAATTGATTGAAAATTTCATCTTGAACGTGACGTAGTGGTTATAAGAATGAAGATCTCTACCCTGTATCTGTGTTGCTGTGAATGAATGTGTTGAGAATGCTGAAGATTGACATCTCTGCTGCACTGGTACCTTCTACACTGCTAAGCCATTAAAGGATAGAATATCACTTGGTCTTTATTCAGAATGTTGTTAGCTTCTCTTGAACCTAATCCTTTAGCACAGGTGTATTTCTGAATTTGAAGGTTATGATGGAAACCTCACTTTTGCTCTCTCGCTCTCTCTCTCTCTCTCTCTCTCTCTCTCTCACGCTCTCACTCTTATGCTCTCTCTCTCTCACATTCTCATGATCTCTCACACGCTCTCTCTTACGCTCTCTCTCTCTCACACGCTCTCACTCTCACGCGCTCTCTCTCACTCTCATGCTCGCTCTCTCTCTCTCACATGCTCTCACTCTCACGCTCTCTTTCACTCTCATGCTCTCTCTCTCTCTCTCTCTCCCTCACACGCTCTCTCTCTCTCACGCTCTCTCTTACGCTCTCTCTTACGCTCGCATGCTCTCTTTCTCTCTATCTCTTTTCTTTTGAAAACAGCACTTCTCCATTTTAACGTCCTCTTTCTGTCATAAGATTCTCCCACAACAAACTAGCAAGAGCGGTTCCTCTGGCTGTAGACTTTTTGTGCTACATCTGTCATTCCTGCCTCTTTTGCCCTGACCCCCTTTCCCAAGATCAGGCTCTTTTAAGTTCTAAGTAAAATAATTTTTTTCATATTTTTTGTCCCATTATCTTGGCTTTAAAGGTCTTTCAAACTTAAGCTTAACCTTGTTTTTTTTTCCTTTTCCTTTTTCTTTTTTTTTTTAAGATCTAAGGAGATTTTAGGTACAGTATCATTAAAACTTAATGGGATTCAAATTGCTAAAAGCTGGTTAAAAATTTTCCACTGACATTTTGTCACTGACATGACTGTTTTCCTGCAGCAGCATGTTTCATCCTAACTGTAAAACCCAAATCTTTGGTAATTAGCATGAGCTGCCTTACTTTGCCTTGTACTTTACAGTGTGTGTGTTTCAATGTTTTGATAAGAAAGCATCCTTTTGCATCCTTGCTTTATGATTACTCCAAGAAAAAAGGCAGGATTCATGTCACCATCTGTCTGTTGAATCAGTCTGAAGGAGAATGTGTGTGGAAAACCTGACTGGGATTATGTTGTTTGTACAAGTTTTGTCATTTAATTCAAGCAATTATAGCAGCACTCCTGAGCAGATCACCATAGTCATGAAATATGGCTTAGATGGTCGTCCCGTGTTCTGTCCAGTGTCTGCGCATGCCCTCCACAGACAAACCAGTAAGGCTGCTGCCTCGCTGACTTAAAGGTGATTGGCTGTATGTATCACTGACTTGATTAATGACAGGCAGCATTTGATCAAAATAGATTTATTAGTAATAACAAAATCACAACCAAATAAAAATAGAGTCTCATACAAAGGCGGTAAATAGCAAATCCAGACTTGGCTTAGCTCCAGGCTATTAAGAGATGTCTATCAGTAGCTCCACTTTTAGGCAACGCCTAGATCTACATGTTATGTTTTCGTGGTGAATGAAGCAGTTTTTGTTTTATTCTTGTGTCTGTTGTATTTTGTTTGTATTTTCAGTGTTCTCAAAGTGAAGAGACGATGAGAGTTCACGTGCACACCAAGTTTTGCTTTCTCTGCGTCTTCACCCTCCTGTTCCATCAGTGCACTCACTGTCATGAAAGCGGCCATCATCACCACCACCACCACCACCACCAACACCACAGTAATGATCATGACCACGACCACGACCATGACCACAACCACAACCACGACCATGTCCATGATGACCACCAGATATCAAGGGAGTCTTACATGGGCCTACCGGATCACCCCATACCTGAGAACCAGAAAGAAGCTGCAGAGCAGGAGCAGCAGTTCTACATTCAGCAACTGTTCCGCCGCTACGGCCAGCAGGACCAACTCGACTTTCGAGGCTTCCAGAATCTCCTTCTGAGCCTGGGGTTAGGCGAGGTGAGAGTGGTGGAGCTGGATCATGATAACCTAGGCCATGACCATGTGGCCCACCTGGACCTTCTGGAAGTGCAGGAAGGACTGCATTCGCATTCTGATCACCCGCACTCGCATCCGAAACATTCCCACCACAACCATCACCATCACTCCCATGGAGAGGCTGATGAGGACTTATGTAGCCCCAGTCTCTCTGCAGTAGCCAAACCTACTGTAGAGAGCAAGGTTCATGGGCGGAAGGGGAAGGATGGTGACCACGATCATGACCACGATCATGACCACGATCATGACCACGATCATGACCACCATGCACATGATCATAAAGCTGAGCATGGCAGTACTCAAAATGTTGATCGTGACCATGCACATAGCAGTCACGGACACTCACATGGTCACTCACATGACCATGATCATGAACAGGACAGCACACGGACTGAACCACCTGACCATGTCCATACACAGGAACAAACCATTAAAGAAACACATGAAACCAATGACTTTGCTAGTCCAGCTTCAGACAGCACCTTTCCCAATAGCCATGAAGATAAGACCCAGCCTCATCACCATGGCCATCATCACCATAAGCACCCTCACCCTCACCACTACCACCAAAATCCACACACCACAAACCAAATGATCCCGACACAAACAACCTCAACATCCCATCAGCTTAGCAATCCTGAGGCACATGCGTCACAGCCATCGATTCAGCCTCCGACTTCACTGCCTAAGAGGATCACAAGACCGCAAAAGGGTAAAGGACAGCGTGGACGAAGCCGGACTCCCAGCCCTACCATCAGTTCAGGGGTGGGCGATAGCGGGAATGTCCATGAGCATGATCACGATCATGATCATGACCACCATTTGCAACATAAAGTACAGTCTAGTAAAGATAAACGCGCAGTACCAGAAGAGAAGGTAAACCCAAACTCATCTTTGGATGGTCAGATTGAGGACATGCCTCACCAACATGAGGAGGTAGCTCTCATCATCATCAGTATTATTATTATTATTATTATTACTATTGAACACTTAAATGGTATTTACTCACTCTTTGTCCTTGTCCTTGTTTCAGTGTTTAAATCTCACCCAGCTGCTGCATCACTATGGTTTGAGTTCCGACTCACTCATTTCCCCAGCACAGTTCACCTACCTGTGTCCCGCCCTACTGTATCAGATAGACAGCCGTCTCTGCATCCGCCATTACCACCAGGTCGACGTTCAGGAGGCACCTCAAGTCTCAGGTACGAGTGTTTGATGATAAAGTTGCCACAGTTCTTATTACTTCATGTGTTACGGCCTGACCTGATGGCACCACCCTCGCACTTCAATCCCGTATCAAGTATCAAGTACAAAATCTTGATTCTCACCTTCAGCGCCCTGCATAACCTCGTCCCATTATATCTTAGTAAGTTGTTGACCTCTTACTCCTGCTCTCATGCTCTCAGGTCTTCTGGCAGTAATCTACTCGTTGTCCCACGCGCCAGACTTTTGACCTTTTGGAGGCATTTCCTTCAGTGTCATGGCCCTTAAATTGCAATTCTCTTCCTCAGACTCTCTGTGACTGCTCATCCTTCTCTACTTTCACGTCTGAATTAAAGACTTTTCTCTTCTCTAAATCTTTCTTTTTCTCCTTTACTGCTTTGTCTGCTTCAATGGTGTGTTTCTTTTTGTCCATGTGAAGCAACCCTGAGTTTGTGAAAGGCACTATATAAATGTATCATTTAAATACACACACACACACACACACACACACACACACACACACACACACACACACACACACACACACACACACAC
>JAOUQZ010000047.1:5553081-5565803 GCA_028564935.1 Neosilurus hyrtlii
TATTTATATAGTGAAACTAACCAGAGCAGCCATGACTGCATGGTGCAGGTATTTTGAAACAGACAGGAAGGCAATTTTTTAAAAAAGTTTTTTTTGTTTTTTTTTTTTAAACCCTAAAATGCTTTACTCTGTTCAGGGTGGCTTCTTTCGGAGGAAAAAGAGATGCGAGGATGGGAAGATTGGGAAGAAGCTGTCAGATCACAAACTAAACAGGCGCTCAGATGCGGAGTGGATGCATTTAAAACGCTTAGATGATGGTGAGTTATTTATCAGATTATTTTCAAAAGCTAAAACTATGCAAAGGTGATGAATCAACAATTGCTTCTTTTCTCTTTAAATCAGTGGTAATTAAAGTGCTGGTGGGGTTTTTTTTTTGTTGTTTTGTTTTGTTTTGTTTTCGTCTTGACATTCAAAAACTTTTCTGCAATCAGCTTCCCAGAGCGCTACTCCGATGATGGAACCACAGCCTCCAGATTCTCCCAGCAAGGCTCCACTGGCCATCACAGACGCAGAGCCCTCTGTAACCACTGAGGAAACCAGCGGGAAGCCTAAAGCAAAGAAGCATGGGCATGGCCACGGTCACTCGCATCATGGCCACTGCCACTCGGAGAAGGACATGAAAGATGCCGGCATCGCTAGCATAGCCTGGATGGTCATCATGGGAGATGGCATGCACAACTTTAGTGATGGGTTGGCTATCGGTAAGTGCCAAGACTATAAACAATCCAAAAAAAACTGGCACAAAACTAGGTGAATGCATGCACATTTTTGCAATATGTGATTTATTATAGAGTACAAGTTTCTAAAAAAAGTTTCACACCCCTGTTTAAATACCAGGTTACCATGATGTATTAAAATGTGACCAAGATAAATTGTTTCATCATATATAACCTGTACGGTTCAAATGATAAAAAGACAAATCTTTTAGCCCTGTAACTAGTAATTTGTTGAAACTCCATTTGTTTTTATGACCGGGTTCAGTCTTTTTGTATAGGAGTCTCTATCGGACTGGCACATCTTGACTTAACCTTTTTTGCCAACTCTTCCTTGCTCCAAAAACAGCTCCAAAGTATGAAGTCGCCTTCGCCACACCATTCTTTTCAGTGATGTGTCGTGGTCTCATCAGACCATTACATATTTACCCACATGCCTTTAGGAGACTTGATGTGGGTTTTGTTAATTTTTGCCATTCTTGGATGTTTTTCTTTGTAAGAAAATACCTTCGTCTTACCAACCCACACCGCAGCCCAGATATATGAAGACTATATGAGATTATCTTATGTAAAACACAACCAGTACTTGCCAAAAATTTCTTCAGCTCCAATAAGTGTAGCTGTAGGCCTCTTGGCAGCCTTCCAACCCAGTTTTCTTTGTGTCTCTTTATTGGTTTTGGAGGTACATCCAGCTCTTTGAATTTTTCCATATTTTCTTCACTTTTACTGTATATCTAATGCCAGGGAACATCTTTTGTACCCTTCTCCTGACTGAAATTACTTTGATACTTTGTAAGCTCTTTGTAGGGAATGATTTTTACTGTAGAGTTAATCAGATTCACTTCCGTTGATAATGGGTGTGAACTTACTGCCTTTTAACATGAGTTTGTATGTGATTGGTTAATTCTGAACACAGTTATAAGAGGAAACCACATTATTTTATTGATCTCCCCACCCCCTCAAAAAAAAAAAAAAAAGTTGGTTTTCAGTTGAACAGATTATAGGTTGCATTAAATACCAACCAGGTCTGAAATCTTTATTATTATTCCACAAAAAAAATGATCCACTCTATAAATATTATACCACTTTATACCACAGTAAGGTAGGATGCTGATTGGTTGGAATTTGTGTATTGTTCTCCTATAAAATGCTGTAACACAAACCGTTTCACGTCTAAATTCTGTTCATCCTGCCAAAGTGCATCATAGCTCATAACTCTAAAGTTGCCCAGACTTCGACTTCACTCTCAACTTACACGGCTTACATAGAAAATGAATGTTTACATGACTTTTCTGTGTTTTGGTCTGTGGTACCATAATGAAAATAATGATTTAAAAAGCTTGTTGTTACACAAACTAAAACATTACCATTTATTCATTTGGAGAGAGATAGAGACTTTATCACAGTTATAACCAAGAACTGAAGCTTACTGACATTTCACGACATTAAATCTAACCAGAAATCGTTAAAACATGCAACTTGTTCATTCAAAAATTCACCAAACGATGAAACAATATATTCAAAGGAAAATTGCTGCGGTAAAAGTGGAATAACTGTGCTTTTATACAACGTAATGCACTCTTCTCTCCATATCTGCAAATATTCTTATACCAGTTCTGTATTGCAGGTGCTGCATTTAGTAACAACATTACAGGGGGCATCAGTACGTCTGTTGCTGTCTTCTGCCATGAATTACCTCATGAACTGGGTAGGTGAAATTATATTACCATTTAAATGCTAATCCTGTGTCAGTCATTGTCTTTTAATTTTAATTAACACACTCACATACTACATGAAGAGGTAGGAGTATCATAAGTATAAATCCCTGCTGGCAAGGCTAGTACAGTAAGAAAAGAAAACCCAAGGTCAAGGGATTTTAACAGAACTGAAATCATTCATAATGCACGTGAAGAGGTAAGACTTTAGTCTCTCTTTGAAGATGGACAGTAACTCTGCTGTTCAGACAGCCAAGGGAAGTTTCTTCCATCACCTGGGTGCCAGAATGGAGAATTGGGAGTCTTGATATCTGTCTGTCTTGTTCCTGGTAGAATTATTAATGTACTGGGCACTGGCTTTTGCACCTGGAGTATGAAATGTGATACCAATCCAGAAAATGTTATGGTAACAGATACTCTGGGACGAGAAATGTGTTGTTCTAAAGCAGCATGAGGCGTCTCTTCAAAACATTCCACTGTTCTGATGGTGGATGTGAAGTACCGTGCCTCAGAAGAGATAGACCTTACTGTGCAGTAGCACTTTCAGGGAAGGTTTATCATTGTCGGGGTTATTACAGGTTCATGATTAGTCATGGCGTGTGTGCTGATGCTTTATTAACCATTAACGTGACCATTTTTAAAAATACAGATTCAAATCCTTTGATTAACTCGAATCCATTCTTTGTTTAAAACCTGATCATGTTCTTTACTTTCATGGTTTTCATGCCTTTAGTATACTCCTGCTCACACCCGCCCTCCTCTGGACTCGAACCCAAATCGTACTACAACAACATACTGCTCCTCCATGCATTAGACACAACTCTGCTGTTAACCCTGTGTCTGTGTGACATTAACAGTGAACATTGTGTTGTTGACCAGAACTGGCCATTATAGTGATATGTGCTTGTTGAACATCTCATTTTAGAGTTTGTCCCCCTTTTACTATTAGAATGATCTCTACTCCTCTGTGAAGACTTTAAACTAGATTTTGGAATGTGGTGATATTTGTTAAATCAACTACAAGAGGGTAGGTGCTGATGTTGGGTGAGGAGCTCTGGGGTGCAGACAATGCTCTAGTTAATCCTAAAGGTGTTCAGTGGGGTTGAGGGATCTGTGAAGGATGCTTGAGTTATTCCACCCCGTCCGTGGTAAGCCATGTCTTCGAGGAGCTTGCTTTGTGCACAGGGGCATTGTCATGCTGGAATTATATGCTTCTAACTTTGCTACTGACGGCTACTACGAGTCAGCTGGACTGACAAACTCACTAATGAATGGGTGCTCAAAGAGATCGTAAGACCCCCAAGACCCCTCGGAGCATCGACAAGTCTCCTTCGTTGGCCATGTGGCCCAAAACAAAGGACGCCGTTACGATCTCTTGACCAGCATGGTGTATAGGAAGCTTTGCAGAGAACAACAAGGACGTTACGGTCATGACGATGTTTCAGGTTGTGAAGGAAGCACAAGAGCAACAGTGTGGGGTAGAACTACGTCTGAGTGTGATGGTGAACAAAGCCAACTTATTCATAGTTACTCATTACACTTACCTGTAGTTAAAATCAGCAATAATGTTTAGAGAGCAATACATTTGAGAGAGTAGTTATCGGTAGTGGCCTCACACTTCTTGATCCTGCTGTATGTAGCATAAGGAAGGTTAAGCTGGCCTTTAGGCTGCTGCCAGTCAGGATGAATCTCTCCTAGTGCAGTGGATCTTTAATGCCTTTCTGCAACAATACCATGCTGCAGTATTTCTCCTGCTTGTGTGAGTAATAGCTTTTCGTTTCTAGTGATGCCTCTTGCATCCCATATCGATTGATCACCTCGTCCCAGACATCAGCTGGGGAAACAGAGACATTCCATCTATCTCTCGCTGTACGTCTGCCTCCTTTCATGTTTAAATGGAAAGAAAACAAACAGTAACCAACAAGGCTACGCTACAGATCGATCAAGTCTGAGGGGGAAAAAAAATCAACCAAAACCCAAATATTCTTCATGGGGTTATATGTGTTTAATTTTAGGTTGATACGCACACGTCCTGTTTGTATATACAGGCGTTATGCACATGGAAAGAAATTCTATAAAGCGAAGATGCCTTCAGACTGTAAAACATTGAAATTAAATATTTCTAGATTGTAAAAAAAAATTAAAATACCCTTAAAGGTTATCAGTAATAAACTGAACACTCAGTATATGGTTTAACAATCCTTTGCATTGTAAAAAGCATGTCAACTGTCTTGGGTACACGTGTAGTTTTATAAGTAAAGTAGCTGGAAAGGAAAGTTAATTCTGTTTTTTTCGTAGTTTTTTACTTGTGACAATGTTCCTCTGAAGACTGACCTGCTTCTGTTTTCTGCAGCTGAAACTATATTGACTTTGGGGTTTTTTTGTATGAAATGTGGTGAATTGTGTAATATTTACTGGTACACAAGCACATTAAAAACTGAAGGATTTATTTATTTATTTATAGGTTGGGTGTTTTTATTTATTTTATTAATTCTATTAATTAATAAATAATTAATTTTATTAATTTTTTTTACAAGTATTGTTTAGAAACATAAATATTTTTTCTCCAGAAGTTATTGTAGAAACATCTAATGCTTATGTACAGTATATAATTTTATTGGGTTGAGTTTGTGTGTTTGCCATCCCATGGGAACGTTGGGTCTGCCAGCACCTCTTTGCGAGGCACGACATGGTGGTAATGAGCACACTTTAGCACCTCGAGGTGCAGCTAATTTCCTTAGACGGCTGTTTTAATTGTGCCTGTCGACACAAGGGAAGTTGAGAGCTAGCACAAAAGCGCCTCACACTTGGGGCTGTCATGTCTTCACCGGTTTTCCTGAGATGGATTGATGCATGAGACACATTAATGCATTCTAGACAGTAATTAGCAGGGAAGGAGGACAGGAGACAAGACGTAACGGGAATCTAGGCCAACAATTGACTTTTTTTGGCATTTCCGCTCCATCTTGCTTGGGGATTGCAGACGAGTGCCAATTGGTTGTGTTAATTTTTAGCCCGTCATGTAAAATAAGGTGCTTTTGAGATTAGTGTTGTGGAAATGTGTACTCATTTGGACATGTCTGCAGGGTCGTTGTTGTTTGTGCTGTGTAGTGTGATGTATAGGTCTGACACGGTGCCTGTTTTTACCTGTAGGTGACTTTGCGGTGCTGCTGAAGGCCGGTATGACAGTAAAGCAGGCTATTGTGTATAATTTACTGTCAGCTCTCATGGCCTACTTTGGCATGGTGATTGGCACAGCCGTGGGTCAGTACACCCACAACGTCACAAGCTGGATTTTCGCCGTCACTGCTGGCATGTTCCTGTATGTGGCCTTGGTGGACATGGTAAGTATTTATTATTACATAGTGACAAAAAAAATCATGTGAATGTTTCATTTGTGCAGAACACCATGCAGATGGATTAAATTCCAAGCCATCATCCAGTCACTCATAATACATTCTATAAGAGCTTGAAAGTATATGAAACAAGTTCATATGCACTTGATACACAGCAAAGTGGCTCATACTCATGTTTTATTATTTATTTTTTTTTTGAACAGCTGCCGGAAATGCTGCACGGCGATAGTGAAGAAAACCAACGCTGCCAGCTGGGACACTTTTTGTTGCAGAATGTAGGCATGCTCACAGGCTTCGCCATTATGCTGCTCATCGCCATCTTTGAGGACCGCATCGTGTTCGACTTCGACTTCTAGCTTCATTGACACGTCAGGAATGTCCTCCTTGAAAAAAAGAAAAAAAACATGGCACGATGTGTCTCATTCCTGTCTTCATTTGCTCTCCAGGAGGGCCTCACTTTGGCGTATGGTGGACATGCAAACAAGAACATTTACTATTCAGCCTCGTTTCACTTCCTGTTGAGTAACGGTTTAAAACCCGAGTAAGCACAATACAGAATACAGAAATACAGACCTTTCTCTCTCTCTCTCTCTCTCTCTCTCTCTCTCTCTCTCAAAGCTCAAAGCGCATGTCCCAGTGCTCCTCTTAACGTGTGTGTATCTGTACGTGAACATCCTCCATATCAATAAGAAGAATGCTTCAGAATTAAAGGAGTATCCCTTTAATATCCTGAATGATGAATAGACTGTTGACAGAGGCAATCTGGGTGTAGTTGTCCAGTAAGAAGAGTTTTGTTTAAATCTGTAGCGCATTTGCGATCCCATTCATGAAGTAATGTGGTTTATTGTTGTGGTTTGTCTCGTGTTGTCCTACCGTCATTGTGTTAAAGCACAAAGTTAGAGCCATTTCTCCAGTGTAAAAATCTTTACATATTTACACCAGGAACAACAGCAGCCATCGTTTGCACCTTGCTTACAAAAAAAAAAAAAAGATTGTAATGTTTTGTTAGTGTGCTTTCCAGCAGCAGTTGTGTAGATTTGCCTGCTTTTTATCATGCTGTAGTAAGTAACTCTACTGGTCTTAGTTGGAGAACGCGCACTACATTTACACAATCTTCAAATCTGTTCATCAGCAAATCTTGTAAAGTCATCAGTTGCCATCCACTTAAGTATTAGGGGGGAGAAGAAGCAAACATACACAGTGTTTTTAGACAACTTAGAATAATGTATTGGCTAAAGTTCAGCTGCTATGGAGATACAAGTGTTTGTTAGTTTTGATTTTTTTTTTTTTTGATCAGTCAGATCACTACAAAGATATTTATTAGTTTGTGTCAACTGTCACGCCTTCATTTTGTTTGCTATACAGCGCATTGTTTTGAATATACACATTTATACTGTCCATCCAAATGACCAATGATCTGAAAAGAAATTAATTAATGAGTGTTCCAGACAAAAATAATTAAACTCATTATTGTAATTATGTTCTTTGTTGCAGCTCGTTATACTGACCAAATCAAGGCATTGCTCTTTACCTAGGGTGCTGAAACGTTTACCATGATACAATCAAAAACAGTTCTTCAGCTGCAGTTCGTAAATTCACTGTAGATTTCCTTTAACAAACCATAAGTCCAAACTCGAGATTTGCAACTGCATACAAGTTTTGATTCCTTCTAATTAAAAAAAAAAGGAAACTTTGGCTTATTTTTGTTTAATTTACTGCAGTGATGATGCTATGATGCGGTCCCAAGGACTACAGTACCTCACCTGTGGATTTTTCTCATACATTCAATTGGTCGTGTCTGCTGCTCAATTAGCTTAAGAGGTTAAGCTCCTGTTCAGTGACCTGTTATCTTGAATCTGTGTGAAAATCAGACGCCTTCGTTTTCGCCAACATTCTAAAACGGACCTGAAACATGCATGTGGCATGAGCTAAATGGAACAAACTGGTCTTTTTTCTGTTTTGGTCAGTGTTTGATTTCTATTAAATAGAGTAAGAAGTACGCTGTGTGTTGAGTGTTTTTATTAGTTTGTGTTTAAACTTCAGCACACTGAGCCTGACTTTTGGGCCGGAGGTGCTGGAGATGGAGTTTAATAAAATGAACAGAATCACAAGGTGATTCAAACAAGCTTTCAATCTAATTTTCTAAAATTATGAAGTATGAAAACAAAGCTTGCCTCAAGGCATGTGATGGAATCCTGAAGTTCTGGTACAGCATTCATTTACATTTTAATCTCTGTGAGGTTTTACTTTTCTGAATTTGTGTACACCGCATATTAAGAGAAAAGACATGATTGCTCTGCAAATAAAGAACTCTCCTACATGCTTGGCTTTAGACTCCACCCTCGCGGAGTATTCAGTGCCTTGCCTCACCAGGCCTGGGAAAGAAGCACCAACACAGTACACACGGTGCCTGGTCAGAAATTACTTTTTTTTTTTGAAAATTCCAAGAGTTTTGTACTCAGTCATTCGGGTAAAGCAACACAGGAGTGGTCAGTTTAAAGTAAGCACTAGGGCAGTCAGGGTGTGGTCATCCGTAGAGGCATGGCTATTTCTAATGCATTCTTCTGCGCAGGTGCAGGGTCTCTGGTTTCTACTTAACAAAAAGCATAACAAAGGAGAGCTAGTAGCTATGCCTCATTTTACCAAACAGTCTCCAGTGCAGCAGGGCAGCTTGTGTTCAGCAGCAGCAAAATAATAATCATGATAACGCCTGATCTTTTAAACCGGAGGAATCACTTGCTCTGGCCTTGCCTTTAATTTCCTGCCATTTTGAAGCCTGGGTGTATAAATGTTTTAAACCTATTTGTTAGCCTTACTGATGTCCGTCAGAAGCTCTTTTTATGTTTGACTCAGTGGAACATCTGGTTTGTGTATTTTTAGCCTGACAGGATGATTTTTTTCCCCTAAATTTATACTTTAAACGAATTCAAAGCTAAGGGCAAGATCTGAAGTAATGGATGCTGTAGCCACTTGAGGACAAAAAAGGTGATTCAATAATAATAATAATAATAAAAAAACAGTGTGTCATCTGAAACCTCTGAAAAGACTACAAAAGGCATATTTGAGCAATTTCTATGGAATGAATCATTACAAGATTTGCCGTTTATTGAGTTCAGCTGGCAGAGCAGAGCAACGCCTCGACGAATCCAGTGCTGAAGAGACATGTCGGTGTTAGGCTCATGGCCATGATGTAGTTGGTGGAGTGGGTCGTGTTGGACAGTGCCCCCCGTCTCTCACTCGTCTTATATATGGGCGAAATGTAGCAAAGGCGCTTGGGGATGTCCTGCTTCTTCATGGGTAGGAGCCAAATCTATACAGGTGTAATGTAATCAAATGCACACATTCAGTTATTCTACTCACAAGTCCTACATACATACACACGTGCAGAGGGATTTTCAATCAGTTACATCAGCATGTCGAGAAAAACAAAACTGACTTTTTTTTTTTTTAACTATCTGTGTGATGCCATGTTCATGACAACCAGGATGTCGGGATTTACCAACTTGGGATTTCCCGCTCTACTTCCCACATTGCATTGTACTCAACCATGTAAATTTGAAAATGAAATGTAAGCTGTCTTCCAAGACTTGAATTTAAAAGTTGGTTGGTTAGTGCTTAATTAATTTTTAAAGTGGATCTATTTGGTTTTTAGAAAAGAACAGGTTAATTAAAAACCTTGCAGAGAACATATCACCCAGTACTCAACCATTTCAAAAGACTGCTTAAAATCTTACATTACACGATCCTTGTTTTCCACTATAAGTTATTTGACTAATAATGTTTTCAGAAAATCAGTGTATTAGTAATATTCAAGTTCATTACATGCTTTATCGTGATCAGCGTGATGGTAGAACTGAAATGTAATCTAGGAAAACTGTACCAAGGGTTATATTCTTCAACACATTTCACTGAGGGCCATATCACTAAATTTAAAAGGTGATTGGGGGCCAAATAATCGCTGAACATCGTTTCTAAAAGCTGTCCTCTTTTAAAAATTGCTAAAAATCTGTCCTCTTTTCCTTTATTAACATGCATTTTCTGACAACACTTTAAATCGGCAAGCAGGCATGCAGTCTTTTTTGAGTCATGAATGACTAGCTGTTTACTCACAGTTGCACAGTGGTGCGCACGTTCGCCTCAATACAAGGGCATCCTGGCTTCGATTCCCGGGCTCGGGGGTGTTTCTATGTGGAGTTTGCAAGTTCTCCACGTGCTTGCATGGGTTTCCTTCAGGTACTCCCGTTCCCACCCACAGTAGGCTAATTGGCTGTTCCAAATCGCCCCTTGGTGTGAGTGTGAGTGTGAGTGTGAATAGTTGTATATATGTTAGCTCTGTAATGGCCTTGCAAGCTGTTCAGAGTGTACCCTGCCTTCGCCCAGAGTCGGCTGAGATGTGCACCAGTGGACCAGCGTGGCCCTAATTGGGATTAAGCGGCTTAGAAAATGAATGAACTCATCGTGGAAGGATGATGAATTAGGTTTCGTGGTAATGAATCGATGCACAGGATGTACGATAATCAAGTTCCTTGAAAGCTCTTGCGGGACACATAAAATGAACTGGTAGGTCGGATTTGGCCAGCGGGCTTTGAGTTGGACCCCTGTGCTGTAGTCTAAAACTAAGTAGTTGTTTATTGGTTTCTCAAAATGAAAAAGTTAGAAGCACCCTCCAGTGCTCTATAGACTGTTGGATTGTAAAAAATCATTGCATATTGTGCTCGAATCAAAATGACAGACACTCACAGTTTGTCACGGTCAAGTGGCGTCATGATTATCATACTATAAAAAACATGTGCACCCTGAGCTTATGTGTCTGTCATGATTTAAAAAATAAACCATAAAAATGTTCTGATCTGATCTTACAGATGAGCTACTGCAGCATAAACTGCCAAAACAGTGAATGCTGAGTAGGACTGAAAGGTGATCGAACACATGTGTACAGGAATGCATCGTGTCCAGCACTAAGAGTGCCCACAGTGGGCGTGTGAGCATCAGAACTGAACCATGGAGCAGTGGAGGAACGTGGCGTGGTCTAAGGAATTGTATTTTTTTTTACATCATGTGGATCGCAGGGTGATTGTGCAACACTTCACAATCTATAGTGTGATGCTCTAAGGCACTTATTCCCGAATGGCAGTGGCATCTTTCAGCAGGATAATAAGCCCTGCCACGCTGCAAAAAAACGTTCAGGAATGATTTGAGGAATGTGAAAAATTAAGGTGTTGGCTTGGCCTCCAAATTTCCCAGATTTGAATCCGATCGAGCATTGGTGGGACGCACAAATAAGCACGGATGTTTAAAGGACCTGCTGCTAATATCTTGGTGCCGGATACCACAGCGCACCTTCAGAGGTCTTGTGGAATCAATGGAGTCAGGGCTGGTTTAGTTGCACAAGGGGGGCCTTCACTACATTAGGCAGAGGGTTTTAAGGTTATGGCTGACTGGTACATATGATGGTTTTCTGTTTGTGGTGTCATGGCTCATGCCTAATCTTGTACTAATGATTAATTAGCTGCATTAATAATTATATCAATATCATAACATAATCTTATATTTGTGTGTATATATATATATACACCCTTAGCTTTTTCTCACTCATATACTCGCTAAGCTGCCCAATCCTTCTAGGATTGTGGGGAGGGTGGAGCCTATCTCTGCCGACACTGAGAGAAGGCAGGATCCACCTTGAACAGCGCACCAGAGCATCGCAGGACAACACACACAACCATTCGCACTCGCACTGACATCTATGGGCGATTTGGAACAGGCAATTAGCTTATTATGCATGTCTTTGGAGTGCGAGAGAAAACCGGATTACCCAGAGGAAGCTCACACAAACATGGGGACCATTTGCAAAGTCCAACCTTCTTGCTGTGATGTTCTGACACTTTGCCACTATGCCGCCCACCTTAGCTTTCTGTAAATTGTGATTATTGGATTAAGTTGACATGCTATTTTTTGGAGTGATAGACTGGTGAATGAATTTGGAATAAAAGTTTATTTGGGGGGACAATAGAATTTATATTTCTTTAGTGAAATATTCATGTAGTGTTTTGTATAAATATGTAATTGGGACGTCTTCCAACTGGTGCCAAACAAAGCCAAAGTGAACTTTTCTGGTGCTGAGCTGAAATGGCTTTATGCTTTTCAGAAGCCTTGAGATAACACCCAGCAAGACAAAAGCTCACCATGTTCGTTTTGTCTCCTGGGTCACAGCAGATATAATTAATCATTTGGATACTTGCTGTAGCAAAGACTTTTGGGTATTGTATGGAGATGAAAAGCGCTGCCTCCCAGGAGCTGGGCCACACAATGTCTGAAGGAATTCTCTTCCCTCGGGTGCTCTGTTTGTATTGTGACACATTTTCAATTCACCGTGAACTCTGTGTTTACCAGACTTATCTGAGAAAGTTGCATGTCCTTGTGCTTACTACAATTAATGCAACAGGAATCTCCCAGCTGGTCAACAGTCTAGTTTCTGAAGCTGTCCGATGAGCCCTTTAATACCGCCTTTCAAGAGCTTCCCTTGGGTAGTCAAAAAAATAAATAAATAAAATAAATTACATAGTTGGAGCTCTTTTGGGAATATCTCGACCATGTTGAGACTGAATCGGCTGTTAAGTTCTCCTGCACCAATGACTTCAAAAGTACAAGTGTGCAAAGGGGAAATGTCAATCAAATGATCAACGCTGTATCATAAAGTAGGCCATGCTGATAAAAGCACCATGTAATGATAAACACTGTGCTCATGTCTTCTGGGACTGGCGGCGTGTGACATGGGAGGTGCAACCAAAATATATACAGAACACATGTATTATTTATTTATTTTTAATTTTTTTAGCTTATATGCAGATAGACATAGATATATATATATATATATATATATATATATATATATATACACACACACACAGTATATATTTATATATATATATATATAT
>JAOUQZ010000047.1:5565903-5578016 GCA_028564935.1 Neosilurus hyrtlii
TAAGCATTTCACTGCATATTGTACTGTGTATAATTTGTATGTGACAAATAAATTTGAATTTGAAATTTGAAATTTGAGACATGGCCGGCATTTCATAACCCAGCTAGCCGCACTGGGGGGACAGCAGTGACAACCCCGTGATAGTGGGGCTTGAACCCCCGACCTTGGGATCAATAATCCAGCACCCTACCTTCAGAATTCAGAATTGTTTTCTGTAACTGCAACTCTGTGAGTAGCGCAGGCTGTAAAACACCTTATTCACAGGGACTTCTTGTCCACAGTGATTTTTTTCATATCCTCAAAATGAATGATAAACCTTTTTTTCCACCTTTCTGCTTAACACAGGAGATGAAGAGACAGAGCTGCAGTACGTCGTTTCTGCCCAAGTTACTCTCATGACTTTGCCTCTTTACCCGAACCTCATTAGTATGTCACTGAAGCATGAACATGTTCTGTATATAATAAGCTATTAGAAGATATAAGCAGAACCACATTTTCTCAGGAGTGCTTTGACGAATATGCATCCAGTTTTGAAGCCGGCGTGTGTTAAACACCCCGTGAAGGAGCTCTGACCCTTCTGCAGGACTGTGATAGGGTGATGGATAAAGAACAGCATGACAGTGCTGTTGGTAGTTTCTGTTTTATATTTTTACCTTGTTGATTAACTTACATAAAGTGTTGTTATTACACACCGTGTCAATGCACAGTATGTAACCAAACCCAGAGGGGTTGAAAGAAGGGAAGGAATTAAATAATAATAAGGAAATGATGAATAATTACCACTGGTGTCGTTGAAGACCTTAGGGCACGACTCTGCCAACAGCTTCTTTTTTCTGTCCCAGCGTGCCCCGGCCAGAAACAAACCACGAATGTAGATGCCTGCCAGGGATCAGAACAGACACCATGGGTTTCATAAACACCCACAACTGTAAACTGCAAACAGGCGAGGCCTCTCTCTATCTCTCTCTCTCTCTCTATCTCTCTCTTTCTCACACACACACACACACACACAAACTTTTCATCATTTCACAAACCCTGAGTTTAGCCTGAAGAAGAAGCCCTGGGGCAGACATTAAGGACTCTAAAAACTTGGTAAACACTAGTGCACACACCCACATACCAGCTGTCAATCTGTGTGTGTGTGCGTGTGTGTGTATGTGTGTGTGTGTGTGTATGTGTGTGTGTGTGTGTGTGTGTGTGTGCGTGTGTGTGTGTGTGTGTGTGTGTGTATGTGTGCCTGCATGAAGCCCCCTGAGGAACAAGAGCTTCATCACATGCTGATGAACGAGCGACAGGGGTCTGATGTAAAAGAGCGAGGTAATGTTGACTCTGATTGATAGCCCATGGGCACGGCGAGGGGTTAATGCTTCCTCTCTCCTCCTGACACCCTCTCTTCCCCACCCTTCACCTTCTCTCATCTGTTCTGTCATGTTCACTCAGGTTTTTCATTCCTATGTATGAATGTATGAATGTATGTATGTATATATATATATATATGTATGAATGTATGTATGTATATATATATATATATGTATGAATGTATGTATGTATGAATGTATGTATGTATGAATGTATATATATATATATATGTATGAATGTATGAATGTATGAATGTATGTATGTATATATGTATATATGTATGAATGTATGTATGTATGTATGTATGTATGTAAGTATGAATGTATGTATCTATCTATTTATCTATACTTTACCTGTCATTCTATATATGTATCTGTTTGTCCATTCATCTTCATGTACATTCAGTCTGGAAATTGAGATTTTTCTTTTTGTTAATCCACTCATATCGAACCATCTATTCATCAATCTAATTCCAGCCACATTACGAGTGCATTGTATACAATTATGCAGAAACAGGTCAAGGGGCTTGATGAATGCTGGCATTAGACAGCAGAACTGGGGAACGGTGTGATCTCAGTGCCTTTGACCATCTTACCTAAAAAATAGCCTGTTACAGAACATCGTTACCCCTTAGCCAGGACGCCCCAAGCGAACGGAGGACAAAAGCCATCCCCCATATGAACCGTTTCAGACAAACAACATTTAATTGGCCCAAATTTAATATCCCAAACTTTATATGTTCAAGGTCAGTGTGCCAAGGTCAAAGGTTACATATGCTAATTAGCTACCCCACACACAGGTTTAGGTATTGTGAAGTGCCTATGCAAAAGTTCAGAAAGCTGGTCTGTGCATGAGTCGAGCAATGGCCGGGACAAAGTTACTGTCACTCCGCCTGCCCGCTAAGCCAATGACAATACCCCTCCTGCCATAACTGGCTGAGTGGTTAAAAACTGCTTCCCTCCTGGGATTTTCACACCTAGGAGTCTCTACAATTTGTGTGTAAAAAATAAATATCCAGTGTGTGGCAGTTCTGTGGGCAGGTACACCTTGATGATGAGAGAAGTCACAGGAGAGCATCTAGACAGGGTCAAGCTGACGCTATGTCAGGTGAGCAGAAGGCTATGTCAGGTTCTACGCTTGTCAACCAAGAACAGAAATCTGAGGCTATAGTATTTACAGGATCGCTGAAACTGGACAAAAATCATTGCCTATTCTGATGAATATACATTTCTGCTGCGAATTTGAATATGAATCCAGCATATGAATTTCTGGAGCACAGCCTGCCTTGTATCAACACTTCACACCGGTGGTGGTTGTGTAATGGTGTGGGGAATATTTTATTTTAGCACAGAGCTTAGCAAGCGTCATTTGAATGCCAAAGCCAAAGCAGGATTAAGGATTGTTGGTTTCTATGTTTATGGCATATCTGAGATTACAAATTATCATCCTATAATAGCTACTACCAGCATGATTATGCACCAGGTACAAGTTGTCTCAAACTGGTGCCATAAAAATGACTGATTCTGGGTGTTTCCGTTGCTTTTACAGTCACTAGATCTAAATCCAATGAAACCTAAGACAGATGTGAATGTGGATGTAGATGTAGTAGAGTGTAAAATTCACATCATAAATGTGGAGCATTTCTGAGCCAGAATCCCAAAGGAATGTTTCCAACACCGTGGGGAATCCATGCCACAAAGAATCGAGGCTGTTCTGAAGGAAAATGGGGTCTAAGCAGTTGAGTGTTCCTAATAAACAGCTCTCTGTTTCTGTCTATGTGTATCTCTGTTTCTGTCTGTCCTCTCATTGTATTACCGTCCTCGGGAGGCTGTGTGTGCTCCATCTCGTCCATGACGTGGAAGTCAAAGGCGAGCAGGTCGATGGAGATGATGACATCATTGCGAAGATAGTTTTGCTGTGCACCAGTCAAGAAGGCCTGCATAAAAAAATGGCATGCTATAATTATACCACTCCTACACAAAGAAGGCACACAATCAATACTTCCTTTGGTTATTACTGCTACCTCATACCATTTTCTTATGCCTAGATAAAACAACAGTCATCATTAAAACACTGGTGCTTACTGTTAAAATACCTCAAGAACCTGCTTATTTACATCGAACAACTAAAATACACTAATATAAATTATTATAGTTTCAATTCTAGGAATTTAAACAATGTTTATATATATATATATATATATACATGTTACAGTGTGTAGGGGAAAAAGAAACGTATTAACACCAAATGCTGCATACAACCAGCATTAAAGTTTCTATAGGAAAAAAAATCTTTTATAATCCATGCACAAAAGTCGTCTTTGGGACCCTTTTGAAGTCTGAGGTTACCGTTTGTATTAAAGATAATGAGTCGTTTACAGGAATGTGATCATTTAAGTTTATAATCTTTCTTTACTACCTTACAGTAGTGATCACACCGGATTATGAATAAAGTGCTTCACAAACTATTTAAGTCAGATGGTGAGCATGTGATACTCCCCCACCCCACCACCCCCAGCACTTGTTTAAGGCTGGAATTCTCTCTGTTTTGGCTATTGTGCAGTGTTTTAATGACCTTGTCAACTGTACAGGAGGTGCAAAATCATCAAAATTTATTTTACTGCAATATGACTGAGATCATTAGGTTTAACATTTCATATAGTGAAGCTTGTGAACCCTTAAGAATTTTTTTTTTTTTTTTGCATAAATATGATTTATTATATCAGATTTTCACACAAGGCCTAAGTATAGATAAAGGAAACCCAATTAAACAAATAGGACAAGATATGCTTGCTTGTTTATTTATTGAAGAAAATCTGTGAGTAGCCTTTGATTTCAGACCCCCTTGTGTAGGGGGCCTACATATATAATAACTGTAACTCAACTGTTTATCAGTCCTCCATTTCGACCTTGGGATTCTAGTCCATTCCTCCATACAGAACTCAAAGATATTATTTATGCAAGCTTTTATTAAGTTTTGGGTTTATTTCCTCTTACATTAACTGCTCACATAACATTTCAACTGAATTCAGGTCAGCACTTTGTCCTGGCCATTCTAAAACAGTACATTTATTCTTGTACAGTACACAACTTGTGTCTTCATGGTTGTTGTCCTTGACAAACTGTTTCTTGAGATTCCCTTCACAAACAAGTCTTTACATTTGTCTTTATAATTCATTGGAATAATTCAGAATTCACTGTTCCATTAAAAATGAAAACTGTCCTGGCTCAGCAGGAGAAAAACAGGCTCAGGCAATGATTCTACAAGGCTCGTGCAAAATTACGAATTTGGAATTTCAATTCAAATCATTTGGAGAATTGGAATTTTAATTGAATTGGCTCCACCCCACGGGATGTTGAATTGGAATTATAGGAAGCTTAAATACTAAAAACACTTTACAAACACTAAAATTAAAAACAAATTCCATCCATTTTAAATAATTTGTAATATTCTTTTTTCATTTGAAAATGAACAAATGACACAAAATTTGTCCCAAAAAAAAGTTCCACAAAGGTTTCATCATTGAGACGACGCCTTTCTGGTCAGAATATCTTTATTGCAACACTAAGGATCCTCTCAACAGGTGCAGGGGATGCAGATACGGCCAGATATTTGAAGGCAAGTGCAGCTAGGTTTGGAAAACTTCTTTGGTTTTCTTTCCAAAGCACCAAAGGATCAGATTCTTCTGTCAGGCCTGGTTTACTCATGTAGACAGGGAGTTCGTGCAAGGCTGTGTCAACTGGTACAGTAGCTGATTGGCTTTCCATGTAGGAAAAGAATCTGGGGCGTTTCCTTGTCTGGGTACTGAGGTGGCATTGACTTTTGGGGAGGTGGGTTACATTTTTGCAGAGAGATTTTTAATTAGGATGTGCGCTTCACCAATACATCAGTCCAGTTTGAATCTGGGATCAAGTGTGGCAGCCAACTGGAAGCACCTCATGGCCTCAGATTTTTTTAAGACATTTATCAAGTGAAGTTTGTACAGTGACACATTCTTCCTGTTTCCAGTCATCCTCACATCTTTAATTGTACGTCGTAAGTCTCTGATACAGGAGATCATAAAGCTTGATGTCACCGATTTCTCTGCCTGACAGCAGTCTGTAGCTTCCACAAAAGGTTCTAACACCTCACAAAGCTCCTGGATGATTTTGAATTAATATGCAGACAGCTGGATAGAGCAGTTGATCTCAGCATTCTGGGAAATGAATTACTTTTCCACCATTTTCCATAATTTGAAAGTTATAATACATCAAATGAAATTATCTGTTTTATAGATGATGCTTTTATTCTTAATTATTGATGAAAAACATTTGCTGTGATTAAAATATAATGTGTATATGAAGTTTGCAGTAATAATATTTGTATGAAATATGTAAAACAGTCATGTATGGAATATACTGTAAAGCATGATTCTGGAATACACAAAAATTATCAATTCGAATTTGAACTGCAATTCTACTTCCTGCTTGCAACCTCAATTCAAACTCAATTCAAATTCATGGAACTGAATTGGAATTTGGGAGACATTCTCAATTCATTTCGGAATTTTGCACAAGCCTGGATTCTTCCTTCTTATACGTTTCACAGATGGAATAATGTTCTTATCCTGGGATGCATTGTTTTCCGTCTCCAAACATATAAATTCTCATTTAAAATGTAACGAAAGGGAAACCTTCTAAATTCCCCTGTTAAACTGAAAATATGTATATTTTCATAATTTGCTGGTTTTTACATACAGATACAAGGTTTCACATTTACATTTATGGCATTTGGTAGATGCCCTTATTCAGAGCGACTTACATTTTTATGTCATTCATACAACTGAGCAGCTGAGGGTTAAGGGCCTTGCTCATGGACCCAAAAGTAGCAATTTGGTGGGACTGGAGCATGAACCCATGACCTTCCAAGCAGCAATCTGGAGCATTAAGCACTGAGCTACTACTGCAAAGCTGCTGAAACATGTTTGATAGTTTGCATTGGACTGTTTGAAAAGGCCACTATTTGTAGTTTGTTTCTCTCACAAGAGTGCAAAATTGTGAGAATAGAACATAGATGTGTCAGTTACAAGAAAACTAAGATGCAAGCAAAAATAACAACACACAGGTATTAAATAACCAATTGCTTCAGAATAAAATAGGTTTATCTACACTTAATGCTACATTACATTCACATATATTAGACAGGCATCTGCTTATTTGCATGAACGCATGGTATATAATACTGGTATATTTAATGCACTGTTGCTTTAGCACTGTTTTTTGCCTTTATGTATTTGTGTGTGCATACGCCCATATGTCCTTTTATGGGGATTTAGGTTGTGTTCACCCATGCTAATTAAAGCTACTGGCACACGCTTTCAATTTAAGAAAACTATGGGATTTACCATTCTATAACCACACCGGCAAACAAATCCAAGGTTTAAGAACACGGCTTGAATCCGACATAGACTTTTGCTGCGAATGTTTTTAGGAACACATTTAAGAGATAAATAACTAAGATGATATGGATCAATGAGGCCCAATATTTATTCGGAAGCCGTGAGCTTAATAAGGCATGTATGAAAGTGGACAGCCACAAGCATTTAAACCCGTAACCAAAGTTGAGATCATTTTAACTGGTGGAGAAAGTGTTACTTACCCAAGCATTGTGGGTGATGCTTACTCCAGTATTTGAATTTTTTTTTGTTGTTGTTTTTTTTTTCTTGTTTGTTTGTTAACTTTGAAATGTGAAATAGGATTATATGCTCTCAAAAACCCCTGTATAAATCTCTTACAGGATCTGTTTCATTTACTCAAATGTGTCAGTTTAATGAAATCTCATTTACCTCCAAAGAAAATCCTGCATAACAAAACATTGCTGCTGTGCCATGGTTTTAAATCAGACCGTAATAATTCCAAGGGAAAATTACTCCAACAAACAATTTATGCATTTATGAAAAAAGAAAATTAGAAAGTGAGTGCAAGAATTTATGCACCAAAGTGGGTTACAAGCTAATGAGTGTAATAAAGTTCAGTTTATTGTATGTCATGTTAATGAACTGCCGAACATCCCACAATTACATCTCTCGCATTAGTAACCCTGAGAGATGTTACAGTGTCTTGCTTGGAGGCAAGGTTCAGTTCCAGCATGAGCTTTTGACCTGCTAGCTTATAAGACTGGAAGAATAAGACGATGTACAAAATTAGAAGCTCTGTGTAAACAGCCTGTTATAATCTCTGTATTGCAGGTACATTATCTAGAAACTACTGAAAGTACGAGAAGTTCTCATTAAAGCAGTCACAGTGTAATTCCTCTAAACTTGATCCGAACAGTTAAAACACACCGTTATCACCATAATTACTCTGTCATATTCAACATCGAATACAGAAGCCTCCCTCTTCCACACTGTTGGGTGAGATTTCCTTTTCCTGCCTGTTATCTAAAGTGTTCTACTGCCCCCCTGAGGTGCAAATAATATGCCACTCGATTATGTTCAGCTCAACACAAATGAATATGCAGTTATTTTGGGGTTTATCTGCAGGGCAGACACGTAACTCAGGGCAGCCCGAGCTTACCTTTAAGAATCTCAGCCTCTCCAGGAAGTCACCGACGTATGCTCCGAGAGGTTTGAGGCTTTGGGAACATGGCCCTTCAGAATGCTTGTCACTCCTTGCTCTAACTCAGATGATATCACCACCAGACACTGAATCACAGACAGGAAACAACAATATTTTTTGTTCAATTAAAGGTCTGGCACATTCTGTACCAGCACCTAAACGAAATAAATAGCACGGTCCTAAGTCACGGAATAAAGTGAGGATTTTCAAGATGATCCCACCATTTGTGATTTTTTTTTTCTTCTAACAAACCACACAGTCTTTGAACTAAACGTTGGAAACGTTGGTTTATTTTAATCTAAATGCCAAAAAGGTCAACACTAAAGACCTGAATCAATTTCGCTCATTTTTTTCCCCCAATGACTCGAGACTGATCACATTGTACCTAAGATTACATTATATGACCAAAAGTATGTGGACACATGACCATCATGCTCATATGTACTCGGTGGATCGATCTCATTCCAGATTAATTTCTCCTTTACGTTGCTAATAACCTCCGCTCTTCTGGAAAGGCTTTCCACTACATTTTTTGGCATGGCTGTGATGACCTGTGTTTGTTCACCTACGACAACATTAGTGAGATCGGGCACTAATGTTGGGTGAGGGGATCTGGGGAGGGGACAGTATTCCAAAGGTGTTTATTTAAAGTCAGGATTCTTAAGTTCTTCTGCTCCAGCCTTGGCAGAACATGTCTTCATGGGGCTCGCTTTGGGTTCTACAGGAACAGACTTTCGGAAAGGGTAACTGTAATGCTACAGTATACAGTGGCATCCTGTGTGTTCAACTTTATGGCAACAGTTTGAGTACAGAACACATTTATGTGTGAAATCAAGATATTGTTATATTCCCAACTGATAAAAACTGGGCAACATGGTGCTTAGCAGTTCGCATTGTCATTTCACAGGGAGGTTGGTCAAATTTTTTCCCCCATGTTCGCATCCCTTTGCATCCAAATAGGTGTGATTGTAAGTGTGAATGGTTGTGTGTGTTGACCCTACAATGGACTGGTGTGCTATTCAGGGTGTACTCCCCTTTGGGTTGTCTGGTGTGCTCTCATAGTCCAAAGACAGATTAAGTCAACTGGCTACTCTAAATTGACCATATGTGTGCGTGAATAGTTGTTTGGGTCTGTGTTCGCACTGCTCTCCAGTGTTGTATACTGTGTCCTGCTGACCTTTTCAGGGTGTACTCCTGCCTCTCACCCAGAGTCAGCTGGGATTGGTTCAGGCTTTCGCTGTTACCCTGATGGATAAGTGGGACAAATAATAGATGGATAGAGAGATAATTGGAATGATTGTTTTTGGTGGCAAGGTGCCTGGTGGTTAGCATGTACGCCTCAATGCAAGTAGTTCTTGGGTTCCAGTTCTGGGCTCAACAGAGGTGTGGAGTTTGCATGTTCTCTTCATACTTGCATGGGTTTCCTCAAAGTACTCTGGTTTCCTTCCAATGTCCATAGACAGGCACATCAAGCTTAGTGGCTGTACATGATTTCCCCTAAATGTGAGTGTGATACTGACTGTGTGTGTTGTCCCTGCAGTGGACTGGCGTGCTGTTCAGGGTGTACCCCACCTTTGCTCAAAGTTGGATAAGATAGGCTCCAGCCTCCCTGTGATCCTAGTATGAATAAGTGGTTCAGAAAATGAATGAATGGATGAATAATTACTTCTCATTTGTTTTGATTATGATTTAAAAAATATTTTCATGCTGTGCGCCACTCAGTTCTATGTTGAACATTTTATTAGGTTTTCAAGATATCGAATTTCCAACTGTATATGTAGCATGACTCAATTCTAATAGTGTTAACGATGATGATTAACGCTGTTAGCTGTTTTAGTTAATAGTCTGTCAGATATTAAGTCTCCTAAACATAAACTGCTTTTGCAATTCTCATATTTGTTTTATGTGTGTGTGGATGCCGGAATTTATGTATTTATGTTTATTTCTGCATGAATAATGTATTATCAAACTTGCAAGGCTGAATTAATTAGCCTCATGGGAGTTTCCACTTGGCAGGGAAACTAACTCGTATTGAGAAGTTGTCAGTAAGAGCAGATTTTCTAATTCTTTGAGATAAAATTGTGCCTGAAGTTGCTTTGTGCTCAGATCGCCTGCTGAAATGCCACATGTGTGCGCACTGCATAAACCTCGTATACTGCTTGCAGTAACAGCATTTTAAAGTTGAACTTTGGCCAACTGTCTTCATGTTCCCCTTCAGCCAAAATTTAATCTAACAAGAGCTCATGTAGTGAGGCGCTGCACAAACAGCGGCCGAGATTAAAGAACGGCTGCCTCTTCATCTCCTCCAGAGAACTCGGAGTTAGAAAGCGCAGGAGAGAGCAGCAATGTGGAAGAGAAGGAGAAGAATGTGTAAGGGAATAGAAAGGCTAAAAATCATGAAAAGAGAAGTTAAAAAAAGAAAAGACAGGCACCCTGGGCCAGGCGGGAGTTCAAGCAGGGCGCTGGAGGAGATGAAGGGGATTATATTAGGGTTAGATAAAGGGATCAGGGGCCACAGGGTGTATTTAGTACTGCTGCTCTCTCATGAGGAAGAGGAGGACAGCGTTAACCAGGATTGGGGCTGTCAGTTAAACAGCAGGAGGAGATCCAGCACAGGTACAGGGACACCAGCAAACGTGTGACAAAAAAACAAGTCTTCTGTCAGGTACCAAATAAATAACATGAATAAAAGTCAGTGAGTAGAATAGAGCTTAGTATACCTAATCATTCTTAATTCAGGGTTGAGAGAAACATCTGTATCAGTGATTTTTATGATGTGCTGTTCTGGAGTGGTGTAAGAATAGTCAAGTGTTAATAAAATGAGCACAAAAGCCCACAATCTGTTAGCTGAGCATGTTCTCTGTGTGCTTGTGTGGGTTTCCTCTGGATGCCCTGGTTTCTTCCCACAATCTTAGCCAAACATTTATAAATTCAAAGCCAAATCTTTGTATCCTTATAGACCTTAACATGTCGTTCCTCTAAGGTTCCTCAGAGTCTAATTCTTAAGATGTTCTTCAGCAAATCTACAGCTCCTTAAAAGTTTCTTTAAGGTTCTTCAGGGCCTGCAAAAGAATTTTCAAGAGTTTTTAAGGCTCATCTAAGGCTTGTCTAAGGTTGCACAGAAACTCTAAAGCTCCTTTTAGATTTCATTAATGTTTCTTAAAGCCTTCAAGGCTCATACAATGTTTTCTAGGGTTCCTCAGAGCCTTCAAAGCTTGTCTAACATTTATTTAAGTTTTCTCAGAGCTTCTCAAGTGTTTTTGTGGTTTTACTAAGGTTCTGCTGAGACCCCAAAAGCTCGTCTGTTGTTTCTCCAAGGTCTCCCAGTGTCACTTATGGTTGTCAGAGGTTTCACTTAGGCACCTCGGATAGTCTAACGCTCCACTGAAGTTTATCTAAGCTTACTATGTGCCTCAAAAACTCCTATAAGGTTTATTTAAGGTTTCTTAGAACCTCTAAAGTGGCTTTTTTATTTCTCCAATGTTCCAAGGTTTAAGTGTTCTCTATGGTTACTGAGATCCTTCAAAGCTTGTAGAGGGTTTGTCTAAGGCTCAGATTTTGTCTAAGGTTCATCAGAGCTCGCAGATATTGTCTACTATTTACCTAAGCTTAATTTATGGTTCTTCTGGATGTTGACACATGATTCATGGATGGTCTGCAGAAGCTTGTTGAAGCGGCCCATTTCCTGCACCAACACTGTGTTCATGCTCTGCTTGTAAATCACCGGGCTGCCTCTGTGTCAAAGTCTTGTGGCAGTTTGCTCAAAATGTCCGCCGCCACTTCGTACACCTTGTCGTCTAAGGATTTAGAATTACTGAGTGTCAGGAGAGATTGGAGGGAAGAGATGAAGGAGAAAAGCCAGATTATCATGGACGTGAAATTCAAAAATATCAAAGCCAAAACATTCAAATGATCTTGAATATAGGTTAATGTTTTATTATTTTTATAATACCTAAATCGTTCTGTCTGTACCTGAGCTTCTATCTGCTGGTAAAACTCATTAGGAGTAAAATATACACACAAATGGGGGGGTTTGTACACCCTGAAGAACTGGCCAGACCATTGCAGAGCCAACACACATACAACTATTCACACTCACACTCACACCTAGGGGTGATTTGGAACAGCCAATTAGCCTACTGTGCATGTTTTTGGACT
>JAOUQZ010000047.1:5598049-5613313 GCA_028564935.1 Neosilurus hyrtlii
AACCCGTCGATAGTGGGGCTTGAACCCCCGACCTTGGGATCAGTAATCCAGCACCTTACCACCAGGCCACCACTGCCTCGTATTTACAAAGTCAGATCATCAAATAGTTATTTTTCCCACAATATTCTATACACTGTGTACTATCAACATCTTTGTGTGTTTCTCTGTGTGTGTGTGTGTGTGTGTGTGTGAGAGAGAGAGAGAGAGAGAGAGAGAGAGAGTGTGAGGGAGAGAGCGAGAGAGAGAAAAGGAGAGAGAGAGAGAGAGAGAGAGAGAGAGAGAGAATACAGTACAGTGGGAAAAGATTCCATCCATAACCCCTACACCACTATGCCTCCCAGGGAAAAGAATTTCCCTGCTTAAAAATATTGACATTTTGTTTGCATGTAATTAAGACACACACACACACACACACACACACACACACACACACACACACACACAAATATTTTATCTTAATTAACTTAATGCAACTTATGACAGCCAAGTGAAAGATATGAGCAACAATTCAAAATAATTTTAAAAATCAAATAAAAAAGATAAAAACTAAGATGGTTAAAAAGGATCACCACCTCCTAAAAACGCTTGTAAAGTAAATTAGATGCCACTAATCATGTGTGCCGGTGGTGGAGTGAGCTGCATCTTCCCTTCCTCCACCTTCATGGCTAAAGTGCCCTTGAGCAGGGCACCTAACCCCCAACTGCTCTCTCCGGGCGTCCCAGTGTGTGTGTCATCTCACTGCTCCGAGTGTGTGCTCAGTGTTTACGTGTGTGCTCACTTTGGATGGGTTAAATGTGGGATTAATACAGTATATCAAAAATGTTCTCTATGGACCACCAAGCTAATTGGTTTCAACCTGTGATTGTATTCATTCTGATTAGTTCAGCATGAAAACAGCTAACACTGGAGCAATCCAGGAAGTGTAACCGAAATCAACTCTGGGTAGCAAGGCTCTGTGAAAAGTTATGGACAATCACAGGTCAAAAAAAGTTATGGACAATCTCCAGGCCCATAGTCCATAATCAAGAAGTGGAAAGTCTTTGGTACTACTGCATTGTTTCTAATCCAGGATGTTTGCCTTGCGCTCTTGTTATTGGTTCAGGTCACATGACACTCTTGGACATGCTCTCTGGCCACCCTCGGGTGAACACATAATGCAAGAAATGGCTGATCGCAGGGAACATGCAAATTTTTCCCTTCTAGCTCAGCTAAACTAAGCATTACTTTCTTATATCTAAAACATTATAACTTTCCACTACTATAAACTACGGGACAAATCAACACCCCTCTTTTTGTTAGGTTTATTATCAATTTCTCAGGAGACACTACAGTGTACCTGAAAGATTCAGGTAGCTGTCGTTTCATTTAAAAAATTTAATTTATTCATTCATCCATTTGCTGAACCGCTTAATCGTAGTAGGGGTTGTGGGGAAGCTGGAGCCTATTTCAGATAATTTCACCAGTCCATCGTAGGGAAAGCACACACACAAATATTCACATTCACATTCTCACTTAGGGGCAATTTGGAATAGCCAATAAGCTTAATGTGCATATCATTGGTTTGTGGGAGGAGACCAGAGTACCTGGAGGAAGCCCTCGGGAAAAAGACACAAACTCCACACAGGCCACACAGAAACACCCAGGACATGAACCCAAGACCTTCTTGCTGTGTGTCAACCAACACTAAGTTTAATACCAAGAAAACTTTTTAACGTTACCCTACAGCTAACTGCTCGTGCGGGGTGCTGCATACATGTATACCTGGATTTAGCGCCTTGTCCTGACTGCTGAAGCATGCAGATGTGTATAGAGCTTATTTTTATTAATACCTCATTTCTTGTGTAAATGCTGGAAAGAAAGTTTCACTTATAAATCATATCAGCTTAATAAATGAGCCCAATGTGTGTCTTAAGTTCACTTTGTCTTGTGTCCCTTATTTTGACACCCTGATGTTTTTGATTCAGCCATCTCTCTCTCTCTCTCTCTCTCTCTCTCTCTCTCACCAAGCTGAGTTCACAGTGTGTAAAACTCCTATTTATTTCTGCTCAAACACCTGACAGAGAATGCTACAGCTCACAATAACACCCATTTACTCAAAGGCCATACAGGGCAGCTGAGATGGGAATTAAAGCAATGCTTCTCCTTATCAGGGCTAAAAACAGTGAATACTGAGGGAATCATTCAAACATAAATGGAGCTGTCTAACCCGTTCTTGTTGTTTATTTCTTCACTCTCTTTTTCTTTCCTCTCAGGAAATGGGCTGACAGGCAGGGAAGATGATCACAAAGTCAGAGTGAGCTTCGTGCCCACCTTTGAGCCGCCCTGGAGGATCTGACATGCAAAAATTATGTGCAGATGCTGCTTGTAGGTAGCATGCATTCTGGAAATAAGCAAGATTTTCATCGCCCAGAGGTGAGAATCTGAATATTGCTCAGTTCAGTTCATGCTTTGAGTTTGTTTCAGGTTTCCTGGTGAAGAGAGACCCCTGGGAAGAAGGGGCAGTATTACATCCGTAGTGGAAAATATCAATATTGTTGGTAGAATATTGCAGAATTGCCTAACTAGTTAGGACTATTTGACATGGATAAGAATTAAGAATAAGTGCACTTTCGTTTTATAAGAAAGCTCTAGATTGTGCAAAGTTGGCAAACAATAATTGAAAAGTTTTTTAATAAGTCTATACTGTATTAAATTAGTGTTGTGTTCAAGTCCACTGCTAGGGTAAAAGTTGGCACACCCTTGTTGTTTTCTTTAATTTCTCTTTTTTGAACAGAGGCTCAGATGGAGTAACCAGAAAGACCCTGCGCCTGCGCAGATGAAACTATGTGCATTATGACTATCAATGCTTGTTCAAATGAATGCTTTGTATCCAGCCTATATATTTCCTCCCAGGAGAGGAGAGAACAAGGTCATTTTGGTGTCGAAAAGTGGGGAGTCTCTAATCACACGTGGTGGTTCCTCTCTCTACATACGCTTTCTCTTTACTTAATGTTCAGTGTACACAGAATGAAACTAGAAGACCTTAACATCTACCTTAGTCAAGTTCTATTCAAGACCAAGTTTTCAGCTTTAAGTCCAGTGATCTGAGTCTAACAGGGAAGCATGGTTACGTAGTGGTTAGCACATCCACCTCACTGCAAGAAGGTCCTGGGTTTGAGTCCTGGGCTCAGCAAGGGCATTTCTGTGTGGAGTTGCAGCCATGTTTGTGTGAGTTTCCCCGGTACTCTGCTTTCTCTCATAGTCCAAAGACATACACATTAATCTAAGTGGCTGTTTCAAATTGCCTCTGGGTGTAATGGTGAGTGTAAATAGTTATGTGTAGCTTGGTCAAGAGATAGAATGCTGAGCTGTTCAGTCTGTACCATACCTTCGCACAGAGCTGGCTGAGATAAGCTCCACCCTTCCCAAGGCCCTAGTAGGATTAGACAGTTTGCCAAATGAATGAGTAATCTTTAGATACTATTGAGAAATGTGCTAATTTTAGCATAAGAATAAGGCTACATACTATAATTGTTATTCATTTATTTATTTATTTAAAGTAAACCATTGTGATTATGAAATATGTTGTAGTACATGAGCTATAATGCAGTTTTATGAATTAAGCGTACCCAAACTATGTAAAGTTGTTGGCATTTTTCCTGTTTGTGGGCTTGTGGAACTTGCTAGAAGGCATCATGATAACTTATGGTGATAAATTCTCAGAATACAATAACTCAAGACTGTCCACTTGTTTCAAATAACTCTATTTAAACAAGTTCAAAATCACCCTGCTATACAGGCTTTTGTTCAAAACTGTCTCTCAGTCTATGAACTTCTATTTTGATACATTTTCCAATTTAATGCTTTTTGGTGCCACAGACAAACTGCTTTTTCTGTACAGTTATATGCTGATTCACAGTATGACAGTCAATGCTCAACATAATAATTTTCTAAACATTGTGTAATCACCGACTAGCGTCAACAAAATCCAGACTACAAACTGAACTAATACACATTTTCCAAACCTTATATAGGCTACAGAATACTCTATAATGTTCTATACATTTCTAAATGCTTTAAGACTATCATATGTATCTAGGCCAATATAAAACTTTCCAGCATTATTGTAATTACGCACTTTAAACAAATCACATATAACAACCAAAGAATTTGTGCTAATAATTTTACCAAGTAATGATATTCAAAACAACCCTCAGCTACACGAATCAGAAAAATATATCTAATAAAGTTATGTACACAACATAATCCGCAAATTATTAACAGCTCAATGCGCCCTTCATATCGGCCTAGGAACGTAATCTTACACAAACAAAACAAAGCGCATTAAGTGCCTGTACGTACACATATGTATAATAATAGCGTATGCACCTACTAAACTTAAACGCTTTAGCCTGTTGGCATGTAGAAACAAATATATATCTAATATTAGGCCTTCAAATTCTGACAAAGCTTCAAGAAAGTTCAGTGAACTTAAAAAAGATCTGAATGATTCTTGAGAAGGGGCAGTGGTGGCGCGGTTTACGGATCCGAAGGTTGGGGTCATCAAAAGCTAACTGGGTTATCAAAGGTTAGCTATGTCTCTCACTGTCTGTGGTGAAAGAACCTTTGCTGTCATTCGTAAAGAGTAGGCCATTGGGTAGCCGTCAGTGTGTTTCTGTCCTGCGATTACCTGGCGAGCTGTCCAGGGTGTACTCTGGCCTCCCCCAGAGCCTCCACGTGACCCTAATTAGAATTAAGCGGTTCAGAAAATGAATGCATGAATGAATGATTCTTGAGAAACACAATAGCTGTGGCTCAAGTGTTCTTTGTGATCTGTGAAAACGGTCACGTTCTTTATTATTTATAAAAATGATCTATGATTAGTATATGCAAAATGAATAATTGTTGTTCTGGCAGACATTATGCTGTACCACATGTTTCATTTACAGCAGGTGGCATAAGTAATAACCACAGTAACTAGACATATGCTGGGATGGCCATCTGATCACTGATGGCTACATCATGCAGCCTGCATGGAAACATTTTCCTACCTTTTATTATTTTTAGACAATTATTTAGAAATATGGGCACCAGACCTGGATCTGAAATGTCTGAAGTGCACATGAGACCATTCCTAGACGTACTCCAAGACGTTTATACCACAGTTAGTTCTAGAATAAAAATTTGATTAGAAACTGAGCATTCTAAGAGTGAAAATATTTAATATCAGCACATTGGTACATTTTATTGTTTGTTTCACTCTTCTTGGCTGTTTTCTCTATATAAATTTCAGCTGTAATAATAGTTCATTATATTAAACATGCCTCTACAATCGGTCAGTTAGTCTGTGCATTGCCATGGCAACACACAATGCTCTATCCAGCTGTGGGAAATATTCTTTTGGCACTATTTTCTTTACCAGAGCAGAAAGAAATTAATTACTTGGCCATATTATATCTGAAATGTCAGACACTGTTGCTCATGAGATAATGCTAAATTAATGAACTCATAGCACGGTATAGTTTCCACGGCAGCAACTAATTTCCAGGGACTCATATGATCTACATCTGCATGATTAAACGTACGCTCACAATAAACAGCCTAATTAATATTCAGTCATTCATTCATCTTCAGTATCTATTTCAGCATGGTAGTAATGGATCCAGAGCCTATCCCAGGATTACTGTGAGTCAGACACTGATACACCTCAGATGATACACCACACAATTGCACACACACACACACACACACACACACACACACACACACACACACACACACACACACACACACACTTATTGGCAGTGATTAATATTTTGAAAGGTTGGGGGGGTAATTTTGAGGACACACAGACATGAGGAAAACAAAAACCAGACATCAATCCAGGCTGAGGATCAAAGTGTGAGCTAGCAACCTTTCCATATCATCTGGTCATGTACCAACAGCATTCAAGACAGCCAGGGTCCTACCAATCTTTAAAAAACCCTCTCTGGATCCATCAGACATCAGCAACTACAGACACTTCTTTATTTCCTTTCTAAAATTCTTGCACACAGTATTTATAACCAAACATCTTTCTATCTTTTGTAGAATAACCTCCTTGACCCTAATCAATCTGGCTTCAAAGCGGCACGTTCCACAGAGACTGCACTCTTGGCTGTCACAGAGAAGCTACATGCTGCAAGATCAGCCAAGATGTCATCAGTCCTCATCCTCCTCGACCTTTCAGCAGCATTTGACACGGTCAACCACAACACTCTCTTGTCCATCCTCAGGAGTCTAGGAATTTGTGGTTCGGCATGGCAATGGTTTGCTTCCTACATGGAAGGTCGCTCATATCAGGTTACATTGAGGGGACATGCACGCCGACCTTCCACTGGCGCTCCCCAGGGATCCTTTCCTTGAATAAGGAAAAGGTTGCATTTCTTTTCATTTCAAACACACACACACACACACTTGTTAGTTTTGCTTATGATATAAATCTTAGGTAATTTAAGGAACATGCACTGGACTAAAAAAGAACACTCACATGTAAAGAATCCTCAACATTTATGACTCCAAGTTTATAATGAAAGCATGAAACAAAATGGTTATGCTTCAGGTTTTGGATTTCATGGTTTAATTTTATTTTTTGGCTCCAGCTGAATTTACATGCTTCAGATGTGACCAGGATGGAGTTTGAACTTCCTAAATATCTCTTCTTTGGGTTAGTTCTTTGGCCTAGTTTTACTAGTATTTGAGGAATGTATGATGAACATTATGTACAGTATAAATGAGTACAGTTAGGCCAGAGAACAGAAGAGCAGTCTTATTTTTTTAAATTAAACCAAAATATTTTTTCTGCACATTCATCAACCAACCGTTCTATTTTGATTCATTCCTATAGTTCTATTTTGAGAGCTTATCGTGTCCAGGATCTGATTGCATTATTTCTCAAAAATAACATTTCTCTCATTTTTTCCTCACCCCACAAGCATAATTTACTTCTCGATATTACACACTGCAAGATACGGCAAGAGTGTTTTTTTCCCCTCAAATATTAAACAGCGTTATATTGCTTCCTAAAAATACCATGAGCTATTGCTGTCAACTCTTTTGTAGTGCAGTAAAGTTGGTAGATACACTGTCCTTCTAGGCAGCAAGTGTTTAATCAAAAGTTATCATTTTATCGTTTATCATTGTGAATGTAGTTTTTGGGTGGCACAACGGCGTAGTAATTAGCAGCTTCATCTTACAGTAAGTGCCCTGCGATGGCCTGGCGAGCTGTCCATGGTGTACTCTGCCCTCGCCCAGAGTCGGCTGAGATGGGCGCCAACCTCCCCGCGACCCTAAATATCTTGAGTTTGAGTCTCGTGCTTGGCGAGGGTATTTCTGTGAGGGGTTTCCGTGTTCTCCCCGTGCTTGCATGAGTTTCCTCCAGGTGTTCTGGTTTCCTTCCACAGGAACTGCACATTAGGCTACTTGTATGCTCTCGATTGCTCCGAGGTGTGAATGTAAGTGTTAATGTGTGTATGTGTATGTCTGCGTTGACCATGTGATGATCTGGTAAGCTGTTCAGGGTGTACCCTCCCTTCGCCTGGAGTTGGCTGGCATGGGCTTCAGCCTCCCCACAACCCCAGCAAAGGATAAATTGGTTCAGTGATTCTTCATGTGGGCAAAAGAGAACACATGAGTCTTTCTGTTCAGTTCACACGTTGATTTGAGAACAATATTATTTACTATTTTTACGTGATAGTAAACATTCCGGTTAGCTGTTGTGCCCCTGAATGCAAACATTTTTTTATAGTTTTGGATATCTGTTTTGACCAATTTCTGAAGAAAATAAGCAACAGAAAATAAACTGGCAAAAGGGTCTCAAACGACCAGCCCTGAATGACCCTTGAATTTGACTACTTGCTAACTTGTGCTTTACGGTGATTCTTGTGAAAGTTGATGATATAAAACCTCCTGAACGCAGCCAGAGTCATATTAATTATAGCCATCCAAAGATTTCTAGGTTTTCTGTGATTTGTTTTTATTCGTGGCTTCTCTCCAGTAACAACCAGTTTATCAAGATATCTTTTCAACTTTATCCAAGTTTGGTGGTTTGTTTTGAGTTTGTTGTTCTTTGTCTTTTAACAGCATAGAGACTGCACATGCTTGGAAAAAGCCAATCAAAACAACAACATTTAATAAGCTAATAGATGCTGAAAGTTCCTAACTGAAAGTCTAATTGTTACCCAAACTCTAATGGCCATCCTAACCATAAGCAGAGATCAAATAAAGCCATCATAGAGTGAAAGATCAGTAAAGGTGGTGTGCATGCAGAAGGGGTATTGCGTGTTTGCAGTTAGACCTACTGGGGATATTTGGATTTAAAGACAGTGCATTGTATTAGCCCTACCGTTAGCCAGTTGACTCACCGTTCGACTCTTTGTCTGGATGTCGGTTTCTGAGAATGTTTGTTAAGCTGCCCTAATATTTCTATATGTGACCCGATCTGGCAAAATGAGTACGAAGTCACAAGAACCACTTCCGAGATACAGGCCGAAACATATTGTAATGCATTGAAATATGATTTAAAAGTTGTTTCTCTGATTTGATAGATGAACTATTAATCTATCATTTTTAAAAGTCTAAAATTCGAATTCTTCGGCATTCTGATCACGCTTTCACTGGCAGTACCCCATCATCCTGGTACCTCCTGACGCAAAGGAATCTCCACTTTCTATATATGGAACTCAGGTGGCAATACTTCTTACAGAAAGCTAATCAAAGCACTCAAAACTTGTAAACAACCCGTCTTGTTACTATGCAATGACCAGTGACCCAGCCATGACCCACAAATCAGCACGCAGATTGGAACAGCCGTAATGGCCGCATCCATTTGACTTGCATTGGTTATTGAATACTCCATCAAAAAGTGTGAAATTCGGTTCATTTATTAAATCCATAAATTTTGGATCTACTACTGGTGAAACGATTGTATGTTATTTTATGGTATGTAGCGATTTATTCGATGTCTGTTTGGGACAATGGCTCTATCGAGACACCGTCAAGCTTCAGGAGCAACAAGCAACTCGCTAGCCATCTGGGATCTGTGCAACTTGCGTTTAGCGGCTGATCAACAGGAATGGACCGATTTTGTGAACGATTCCTTTGGTTAAGATGACCAAGTGCCTTCCTCAGATTCCTAAAATGACAGTGATGACAAAAGTCTATGGTGAGAGGCATGTAAAAGAACCTTTGCTGATTTTTGTCAAGAGTAAGCTGCATAGCCGTCAGCGTGTTTCTGCCCTGTGATGGCGTGGGGAGCTGTCCAGGGTGTACTCTGCCCTCACCAAGAGTCACCTGAGATGGGCGCCAGCCTCCCCGTGACCCCGCGAATTAGGATTAAGCGGTTCAGAAAATGAATGAATGGATAAACAAATTTTAATTCTGACATCTCCTTTGCTTTCCTTTCTCCTGAAATTATGGGAAATTATGTAATCAAATAACCTGCCAAGTTTTATGTCAATAGAAGGAAGAGAACATTTGAAGGATACTTTGTCAAAACAGTCCCAAAACTTTAGGGATAGCGTAGTGTAGTGCTGCACTGTTATGCACTTTTTATTGGTACTGTTCATGTTCTCTCTTTCCCAGAGAACACTATCATCTTGCATATTCCCTGTTTTTTTCTAATTTCAGACCTTGTATGTGTGTGTGTGTGTGTAATTTGTTTAAAATCTTAAGCTACACTTCCAGCCTCCTGTATATCTCAACCCACACCATCACCACTGCCATCCATCCAACTTGCAATCTGACCTTTTTATTGTTCTCATGGTCACTCTTAGACCCTGGCCTCATGTAACAGTATGTTACTTTAAAAAAGTATACTTTAACTGTCACTTAGTGGGAGTAAATATCAAATCTTCTAAAGAAATTTGTAATTAAACACAACCTTTTTTCCCGAGGATGTCTTGATTCGAGAAGGTACGTATAACACGATGATGGCGTTGTCAATGGAGAAACTATCTGATGGAAGTCCAGCTTCTGATTTTCACCGGCTCGCCCAGAGAGAGTATTAGAGACTCATTCATAGAGCAGGGGATTTCTCTTACCTTACACAGCTCAATCCAGTCTACAGAGATACTCTACAAATGTACATGCATGGAGAGTTCAATTATATTTACTCAGAAGGAATGGAATCTCATTCTAAGAGCTGTGTAAAATTGCCTTCATTCAAAGTTGGCCCTGTTTAAAAATTTACTAGCAAAGCAGTAAGGAGCCATCCTAGCCAAATAAATAAATGAATTTAATTAAATCCATCCATCCATCAATAATCTATTCCACTTTTCTCACAGGGTTGTAGCTAAGCTGCAGTCAGTCCCAGTTCTCTTTAGATGAAATGCATGAGGCAGGTCTCCAGATGAACAATGATTCACACTAACACCTATACACAATTTAGAGTTGCTAATTAACCTAAAAGCACCTAACAGCAAGAAGGTCCTGGGTTTGATTCCAGGACTCAGGCGTTTCTGTGTGGAATTTGCATGTTCTCCCCGTGCTTGCGTAGGTTTCCTCCAAGTACGCCATTTTCCTCCTACAGTCCAAAAACATGCACATTAGGCTAACTAGCTGTTCCTAACTGATTGTGGTGTGATTGTGAGTGTAAATAGTTGTGTGTGTTGTCCTGTGATGGGCTGCCGAACTGTTCAAGGTGTATCTCAGCCTTTGCCCGGTGTCGGCTGGGATAGGCACCAACCCCCGGGTACTCTGGCTTCCTCCCACAGTCCACAAACATGCACAGTAGACTAGCTGGCTGTTCCAATCATCTCTAGGTGTGGGTGTGAATGGTTGTGTGAGTGTTGGCCCTGCGCTGTCCAGGGTGTACCCCGCCCTCACCCAGAGACGGCTGAGATGGGCGCCAGCCTCCCCGCAAACCTAATTGGGATTAAGTGGCTTAGAAAATGAATGAATGAGGTTCAAAACTAAGAATTGCCTAGATAAATAAAGACTGAAGCAAAAGTAATAGATACGATAAGCAAATGTAGATAAATTATGTTCACCTATTACTTCAATGAGTTGACTTATCTGCTGGATTAATTGTGTTTACATTCAACCTGACTTTGCTACTTCAGCTAAACAACTGCCCAATGAATAAATGAACATAGCAAGAATACAAGAAAGGGTAAAATGAAACATTTGTATTTTGATCTTTCTTGTATTCCTAAAAAAGCCAAACCAGTGCTTTGATTTAAACATTAATCAATTGAATACAGGAGTCTGTCCTGAGCTGATGGTGGACATGTAGTACTTTTCATACTGTGTATATTGTGCTGAAACTCCTCCTTCTGACAGACCAGTGATATATACTGTCAGAACGTTTTCCATAACATTCAAAAAGGAGGTTGCCCCATACACCTCCCCTTTCACCTCGCCTCTGAGGGTGGGGTTAGAGTGCCTGGACCCCAGGTAGCTTTTGATGCTTCTGCCATCAGCTCAGGATGGAGAACCCTGTATTGTCCAGTTCTGTCACACATTGATAGTATCACTTTCAATAGTTTCGAGATTCGAAACGGCGGCTGGGTGTCCGAGGCAGCACTTCCAACGGGCAAGTACGCATACACAGATGAACATGATGTAGTCACAACAGACATGAGAGGGTGACAAAAGTTTCAGTTCAAAATTCAGTGCCCACTTGTCAAGTTAAGACCGGCAGGAATAAAAAAAGATGTTTTCTCCCAATTTTATTATTATTATTAATATTATTGGTTTAGAAATTGTGAATATTACCATAGCCGTATTCACGAGGAGGAATAAAAATAGAATGGCCTTAAGGGAAAAAACCCCAGATGCCATCATACAGAAAGATTCTTATCTGATATAATTTGATATCCCTGACTGAAACATTAACTTATAGCACAAGTAGAAAGAAGGCCAGCTTTGGAAGTAATTTGAGTTAAATACATATTTAAAAAATATGATCCACTTAAAGTGTCAGTCTGATTCCTTATGCAAGCAGTTTCTCTTGGCCAGGTTTATATTGGATTCAGAACTGTCCTGGAAATGGTGGGTGTGATGGGGTAATGTAACCAAGAGGGGATATTAGTCCATCACAGGAAGAGTCAATCGCATGCATAGTAATTCCAGCTTTCGTCTTGGCTTGGGAGTTTTGTTTCAAATGAAAGCATGCCTAATCTTTAAGCAGCAGCGTTAGCTTCTATATTACCTCTCTTTATGAACTACATTTTCCTGGGGGTTCTGACAGTAGGATATCTTGTTCCAAGCTGTTAGGAATATTGGTTGTGTATATTTGATATCACTCCCACGTATCTTAAAATTGAACACAGCTTGAAAAAGCTGGAGTTATACCAAGTACTTTTTATAAGAAAGAATTAGCACATACCTCAAACTTTTCTGGTGAGATGATAGTGACGGTAGAGTAAAACTAATTAAATAATTATCACTTAAGAATCTGCCACAAAGTTTGAAAAGAAAAGAAAAACTTTTTTTAAGTATGATAAGGGCAAACAAGGGCAGCTTTGTGGTTAGAACGTTAACATCTCACCAAGAACATCCTTGGTTTGAGTCCTGGCTGGTTAAGTTTCCGTGTGGAGTTTGCATGTTCTCCCTGTGCTTGCATAGGTTTTCTCCGGACAATCCGGTTTCCTCCCACTGTCCAGAGACATACACATTAGGCTAATTGGCTGTTTCAAATTGCCCCCTAGGTGGGAGTATTCGTGTAAAGAGTTGTGTGTGTGTGTGTGTTGGCCCTGCAATGGTCTGGCGAGCTGTTCAGGGTGTACCCCGCCTTCACAAAGTCAGCTGAGTGAGGCACCAGCCTCCCTGCGACCCCAGTAGGATTAAGCAGTGAATGAATTAATGTTTTAAACAATAACTGGTTTGTACACAGAAAAATAAAATACTTTAAGATACTGTGTATCTTATAGAAGGAGCATCTGTGGGAACACAATGAAGTTAAAGTACTCCTATCCCCACAGTCACTACTCGAAGTTCACAACATTATCTCGCAGCATGCTTCCAAATATCTTTCCTGGCTTCATTCATTTTTCATAGGCGTGTGTGCCAATAATGAAAAAGAAACTGCAAAGGCATTTTAATATCGTTCCTCGTGTGGCTCATAAAAAATGATTAAGTTAAATATTTAGAAATGTGATGCCGCCTGGGTCGCATCAAACAAGGAGCTCTGAGACAGAAATGAAATGTAGAACTAGTCGCACGTTCCAAATATGTTGCCTGACAAACGTGTGCATGTACGTGTGTGTGTGTGTGTGTGTGTGTGTGTGTGAGAGAGAGAGAGAGAGAGAGAGAGAGAGATGTTTTACTTTCATTAGAATGTCTCCATAACAATAATAACCCGAATGCTTTGAAATTGAGGGCAGATACTGTGAGTTCCCATGAGGAAATATACTTACACACACACACAAAAAAAATGGAGCATGTGTTTGAAAATCTAAAAGACACAGAAGACACTGTTTCAAAGGAAATAAACTTTGGGTTATTTTTGAGTGAAAGAAACTTGCCATTTTTCCATCAAAACAAGTACAGGAAGTAAACCTTTGTGTCCATGAAAGTGAGATTCATCCATCCATCCTATATCACAAATTACAATGTCGCCCTTGTTAAGGTCACTCAGATCCTTACGCTTGTACATTATTTGCACATCCCACTGATATATACAGAGCACATAGACTTCCCAACCAAACGAGTTGTTCACTTGTATATATGTAATATTTTGTTGGACCACTTTTAGCCTTGATCGACTTCACAACATTTATTTTCATCCATAATCAGGTTCATTTTTTACCAACATCTCTTTGATCCCCAATTTTCAAGAAAGAAAACATCCATTGACGGGATAACCTCCTCATTCAGTACATTCAGCTTGTCAGCTGACCTAATTTTATTACACAATATATTGTTGCTGAGCCTCGACCTGAAAACCCTAAGCAACAATTTTATGTTGAAAACTTAGAGTGTAGGAAGTTGATTTTTTTTTGTTAGTTTTTATTGTAATTTAATAATTAATTTTAATTAGAGGTTTGATGTTTTTTTGGCTGGGCTGTGTATATGCAGTGATACATTCATTACCTTGGCATCTGTCATGGGTTCGGGTGTTTATTAGCACGTAAGAGGTCAGTTCTCGAAGTTGATATGTTGGAAGCAGGAAAAAATGGGCATTTTGGCATAAGGCTCTGAGTGACTTTACTGAAGCTTCATGAACCTGAGTTCAGGCTGCTATTCTTCCTTACAATGCCAAAATGAACAGTGGCATTGTGGTCAAAAATTAGATTTTGCAATAAATGGGCTCTGGGTAGGTGTGTGCGTCATTTAAAAGTGTGTTTGTGTAAAAATAAAAACCAGCAGTGCAGAATGAAATTTGAAAAAAGAAGTAAGTTTGACACAGTTTGTTTGTATTACAACACCAAAAAAGAAGCAAGTGCACTGGAAGTAAGTTACATCTTTATGAATGGGCTCTGTTGTATTATAGTATTTTTTGAGAAGCAAAATCAATACCAAATAGAAGCAAATAACAAAGATATGTCTATTTTAAGTGCAAGTTTTGATAAATTATTTTTATTGGCAATTTGTGCAACAGATTTGATCCCCGTAGCCCCATGGTCACTTGACTGTCAATGTTTTCACAAGTGTTGATAGAGTTGTACTAACCACTGTTAATACAGGTGATACTCGAAAATTAGAACATCGTGCAAAAGTTATTTTATTTCAGTAACAATTTAAAAGGTGAAACTAATATATTATATAAACTCATTACATTCAAAGTGAAATATTTCAAGCCTTTATCTGTTGTAATTTTGATGATTGTGGCTTACAGCTTATGAAAACCCAAAATTATGTACTCAGTACTTGGTTTGGGCCCCTTTTACATGAATTACTGCCTCAATGCGGCGCGGCGTGGATGTTATCAGCCGGTGACACTGCTGGGGTGTTATGGAGGACCAGGATGCTTCAACAGCGGCCTTCAGCAGTATAAGACAGTTCACCAGATCTGCTCTTCACTGAGTAATTTAAAAATGATTTAGCACTTTTACACGTGTACAAGATCTGCTGTGACTTTTAAACTAATCATTTGTCTTTATCTCATGTTATGGTGGGTTTTTTTATGTTTGGTATTTTTGCCTTGTTATTTGTTTGTGTGATTTTATTAATAAACTTGTAAAAAGTATGTAATTTTTCTTAAGATGTATATAATCCAACTATTTTATGCAAATTGACATTTTTGGAAAAGTCACAAATGCATCAAGCATTTTGATAAATTTAATGCTGCCTGTTTAATAAAAC
>JAOUQZ010000047.1:5640342-5653362 GCA_028564935.1 Neosilurus hyrtlii
AATCAGCAATGGTTCTTTTACATGCCTCTCACCACAGACAGTGAGAGACATGGCCGGCATTTGATAACCCAGTTATCTGCACTGGGGGGGTAAGTGTATAGTAAATATAGTAAATGTTAGGAAATGTATATAGACATTTCCTAACACACACACACCTCAGAATGCAAAAATTTGTTGCGCCACCACAGACAGCAGCCCCAGGTCAATATGGTTGAACTCATCAAAGCATGCCCATGCACCACAAGATAGCAGCCCCTACAAGAAGCAGATAAAATCAATCAGTCAAAAAAAAAAAAAACCCCTAAAGGATTTAATGCTGGTCTGTTCTTTCTGATCTGTAAAAACTTAGACTCCCAAATGGTTTGAGAATATGAGTGATGATATTTTTAAATATAAAAATAAATATTGTTAGGATGAAAACAAAATCTTGGCCTTTTGGTAACACCTTAAATTACAGCACATTATTTACAAGGTAAATACCTGTTAAGTATTACTAAAGAGTAAGTACAGGCTATGAAGTAATACGAAGAAGTTTGTGGTAACTGCTGAGCAGACCAGAATGTCTACGAACAGACCAGAATGTCTCGTGATGTTGCTTCTTCTTTTTTTTTTTTTTTTAAATGGAAGCAGCATCACGAGACGTTCTGGTTACATTTGTGGTAAATTCACAAATTTGTCAAAAATGTGATTTGTGGTCACAAATTCATAGGTACAAATCGGAGGGACATTAGAACAGATTGTAATAACATCGGATGAAACATCAGAAAAACATCGGAATCGATTCGGGCAGCAATCAGAGATCATCGATACATACTGGAACAGAATCGCCTGAAACATCGGAATAACATCGGCATATGTTGGGCTGAAATTGGGATCATGATCGGTAGCATGTGAGCACACCTTGGAAGAATGACAGTAGAAGTAAGTGATTAATCACCATGGAAGTTTCCTCTGGGTACTCCAGTTTCCTCCCACAATCCAAAGACATGCACATTATGCTAACTGACTATTCCAATTTGCCCCAAGTGAGAAACTCTAATTTGATTTACAGTAAAACATAGAACATGTGTTGCTTACAACAAATGAAAAATGAGCTACTACAGTAGTGATACTATGCACTATAATAGTGGTAGTAATTTGGGGCGGTAATAAAATTACTAGTTGTACAACTAGGAATTTCTTGCTGTCAGTAGAAATGTAAAAAAAAGAAATTTAAGAAATAGGTTTCATCTAACATTCTCACTGTTGTGCTGTTGATCAGCCCTGGCGAGCTGTGCAGGGTTTACCCTGCCTTCACCCAGTTTCAGCTGAGATATAATAGGACCGTAGCCCTTTAGTCAATAAGATGTGAGTGCTGCTGATCAAAGTGTTTAAATCAGATATATCAGATTGTTCTTTTTTTTTTATTTTTGGATGAGTAAGCACTGAAATTAATTATGATAAATGATTTAATCATGAGCAGGGAATAATCAATATCACACACAAGGCACTGAGTCATTACACTCATCTGCAATCCTGTATGTTGATTCACAGTTCTGCTGGATCATATCTCATTTTAAAAGCTTGCTACTGGTGATTAAATCATTTCAAATCAGTGAAAATGCATCCAGATGGCCACACTGCTTTACTTGTCGCCCATGTCTTATGCTCATCCCTGTTTCGGAGTGTGAGAAGCAGCCGTTCAGCAAGATGTCGGCCACATTTTACACCTACAGTTTAAGTCTATGTGATAATTCAGAATATATATATATATATAATTTTTATTGCACGCCAGCAAAAAACAGGCACAAAATGAGGTTTATGCAGTAGAATGTCTGAGTGCATGTTTTAATGAACACTCACACACACACACACACACACACACACACACTCACACACACACACACACACCAAAGATTCCAGGTAAACAACTGAGTCGTATAAGTGCTCTCTGAATAAAACCCTGCCTACGATCCATAACGGCTGTTACTCCTCCTGAAGTTTTTACATCTCTGGATTCGTCGTCAAAAGAGCCAGGCCTGCCAAAGTCTCTGTTGCTATGGCAACAGGCAATGTTCTTTTCTAGCTTTTGACCGCATGCCGTCTCTTGAGCTTCACCTAGAGTACATCTTCATACAAATGAGAAGGAGCTCCTCTAAGCCTGTACTCCATTTCATTTCCTTGCTAACTTAAATTTTTCTATTAGAGCCTTTTCTGCTGATAATTTTTTTGTTTGTTTGTTTTTTAATAATTGATATATTCCTCATACTTAGATACAACATCTTTAATACAATCTTTTGGTTGGTTGTGCTTTTGTAATCAAATAATCAGATATTAACCTTAATTCAAGTAATTTATTTAACCCCAGAGTGTGAGTTGACGTGTGAAAAATAGGACTGAACTCAATACAAATTGAATTCCCAATGCAGCTCAGACCTCAGGGAAACTTCACTGACCTTAAAGAACTTTGCCAAGGCAATGCAATCAAGGCTATCAGAGCAGGTTAAAACAACACACTGCTTCGCCACAGCTTTGGCCAGATCTTTAGTTGTCTCGGTCTTCCCTGTACCTGTCAGACCTTTAGAGTGCCTCCTAAATGCACGTGCAGTGCTCCAAAAAGGGTTCTGGGGACAAAGACTGCAATAAATAAGCATCATGCCAAAACCAAAGCTCTATCACCAAACACACCAATAGATTTAGTTTTGTAAAGTTCTGTCTTTATCATGCTGGACAAAAACAAAGATGACCTCTGTGCATTACATTAATGAAACACTAAATACAATGTACATAATGAATTGAAGCTTTAAGTCTAATCCGGACTAAAAGTCAGACAGAAAGGTGAATGTTCTAATGTTTTTAAAATATTCTCAAATGATTTATAATGAAAAATCAACAGGAATATAATTTATTTAGATTAAAATAATACATCTCACTGTCTTGGTTATCACGACTCTTAACTCATTAAATGTGATTAAGATTCATATTAACACACAAGCAGACAGAACGGTATAAAAAATAAAGGGTATCAATCTTACAGAATACATGTTTATTCTTTCTGTGTTTAAAAACCCTTTTTCTAAATCTCCCAGAATTCTTCAGGGCGCACGTTTGAAAAAAACAAAAAAAAAAAAAAACTTTAATGCGCTTCTAGCTGAAATGTCACAACTGAGACATTTTATATCTTAGAATTGCTCTTCACCCAGACAGAAACATATTAATACAAAAGTAATGAAGTGTTGGTGCTGCAAATGAAATTTGGACCTATAAAGAGGCAAACTGATGCAACAGTCCATTAGTATGCACATTTAGTTAAATGTTTAAGGTAAGGGCTGTTTTTATGAACACTGCTAATGCTAGACTAGGACTGGAAGTGGATCATACTGTGAGATTATTATACTAAAAACGTGACTAATTCTTTAAAAAATGTATAAAATTACCTATTTAGTAATGCTGTGGAACCTTTTTCCTAAAATATGTGACTGCATTTGCCCCCTTGGATAATAAGTTAACCAACCAGTATAATAAGCAACTATCGAATAAGGGAAGTTATTGATATGGAGAATTATTTATTTGAGGGGGCGTTATCTGCTCAGGCTGAAGGCCAAAACAGATACCCCCCGATGGTCTGAATAATTTTCCATATCACATGAAAGCCGAATTCAATAATTGCTCCATTATTCATTCAAAATATTTTTTAAAGCAGACAGTCATGTTACTATGCTAGAGGTGAGTGAGTTCTCAGTGCAGTATGGCCTAATGAGGTGTCCGGAGGCAAGCGCATCACAGTTGGTGTGTCACCCGGAAGTGCTGCCAGCTTTTTGGCATGTTATTCCGCCTACCTTGATTCCAATTAATTTTAGGCAGAATTACATGAAAAGCAACAAAATATGAATTCAAGTATTTGATAGTAAGGACATTATTTTCAAAAATTAGACTTTTTTCACCAAGCATGACTTCATTGGTGTTAAGACATGCATAATCACTGTCACACTTTAAAAATATAAAACAAAAAAACAATTTTTTAAATTAATTTTACTCTTGTGTAAGTATAGTATGTACTATAACCGAAGTAGTACGTGCTTCAGGCCTGGTTGGTGTTAGGACTGGGTTAAAACGTTGATTTTTTTCCATTCATTCATTCATTCATTCATCTTTTTCCGCTTCTTCCGTGGTTGGGTCGCGGGGGTAGCAGCCCAAGCAGTGGGCCTCTCCCCAGCCACTTTCTCCAGCTCTTCCAGGGGGGGGGACGCCAAGGCGTTCCCAGACCAGCCGAGATCAAAACTATTCTTGTTTAAACAGGTTTATATATAAGCTAAAAACCGAACTGAATGCCTCACTGGTGTCCAAAACGTCACCCTGGTGTCCCGAACACCTCCCTGGTGTCCTGAGCGCCTCCCTGGTGTCCCGAACACCTTCCTGGTGTCCTGAGCGCCTCCCTGGTGTCACGAACACCTCCCTGGTGTCCCGAGCCCCTCCCTGGTGTCCTGAACACCTCCCTGGTGTCCTGAGCGCCTCTCTGGTGTCCTGAACACCTCCCTGGTGTCCTGAGTGCCTCCCTGGTGTCCCGAACATCCCCCTGGTGTCCCGAGCCCCTCCCTGGTGTCCTGAACACCTTCCTGGTGTGGTGTTTCAGGCATGACCATCCAGGAAGAGGCCCTTGATTCAACCCAGAACAAGCTGGAGGGTCTCTCAGCTGGTCTGGGAATGCCTCGGTGTGTTCCCCCCCTGAAGAGCTGAGTGAAGTGGTTGGGAGAGGGACGTCTGGACCTCACTGTTTAGGCTGCTGCCCCCCACAACGCGACCCTGGATCAAGCAGATGATGAAGATAATCTTAAAGATGAAGATAATTTGTACTTTTCTCTGTGGGGACCCTTACCAGTGTTAGTCTCACGAGACACTGTATCCTCAACAAGATGACATTTGTCAATAAAACCATGTATCCATTCATTCAATCATTTTCTGAACCACTTAATCTGAACCGCTTTAAGACCATGTAGTAAATCAGTATATTATGGTACTGTACAAACCTGGATGGTATCATTTCTCTCTCTCTCACACATACACACACACACACACACACACACACTTACAATCCAGTAGTGTCGAATCTGACTGAGCCACTCAAAGTTGTTCTTGTCATTTACGCCCTTCTGCCCAAGCAAGGCCAAGACATCATAAGCGTGCATGTCAAAAACCACCTGCACTCCCAGAGTCACTCAGTTCTGTTCGGACAGTTTCCCACGCACCAGTGCCACTATATCCTGGATCTGTGTGTTGTTTTGATCTATATAAGCTTTCAGAGCCTAAGAAAGAAAGGAGCAGACATTTTAGACTGGTCCATCCTGGGCAATGCTATCAGATGCAATCGAAAATCACTCGGCTACCTGCAGGCATAATATTTTCAACACAGACACAATATATTTGTATCATTTGCATCTTTCCCAACTAATTTTAAGAGTCTCCAGGAAATAAGTGAAATGGGAAAATGAAAGTTTCGTTGTGGCAGTTAAACACATCATTTTTATTCTAAAAATTCTAGGTCACTAGATGTAAGATCTGTATTCATGAGTGATTATGACTGGGGTTGGTACAGTGGTGTAGTGGCCTCACAGCAAGAAGGTCCTGGGTCCGATTACCGGGCTCGGGGCATTTCTCTGTGGAGTCTGCAGGTTCTGCCCATGCTTGTGTAGGTTTCCTCCTGGTACCCCGGTTTCCTCCCACAGTCCAAAAACATGTACAGAAAGCTAATTGCCCAATTGTACCAATTGCCCATAGGTGTGAGTGTGAATGGTTGTGTGTTTGTGTTGACCCTGCAATGGTCTGGTGAGCTGTTTAGGGTGGACCCTGCCCTCGTCTAGAGTCGACTGAGATGGGCGCCAGCCTCCCTGCAACACTCTCTTTCTCTATCTCTCTCTCTCTCTCACACACACACACACACACACACACACAGAGAAAGAGAAAGAGAGACACACACACCTTTTTCTTCTATTTTTCTATATATAAATACATGTAGAATCAACAATTAATTGAGATTCTGAGCTTGTCCTGAGTGTGTCTTGTCTTTTGGCTCAATTTCAGGTCCGTATGTGTGCATAAGGGACTCTCACCCACTGGGGTCAAATTGAACCCAAAAGGGTATAATTGATAGATGCTAAATTATATTAGAAGCTCCAAGTATATTGAGCTTGTATCAGTATTGCTATATATTGATATAGCTGGTGTTTGTCTGCGATATGTGTGTGGTGTTTTGGGTATGGTGATCCAAATTGAGACTAGGGGTATATGCAAGCAGCTTTCAAAGGTTCAATTAAAGCTAATAAGAATAAAATGCATCCTTCAGATCAGTAAGGGTGTGGAAAGATCACATCCAAAATTGTGACATCACATTGTGATACGCAGCAACTTTTTGCCTTTACATACAAGAAACATCAATACAGGTGGTCTTGCCTGCTACAGGGCTGTGTGCTCTCTCACACGGTGTTTTCGTAGATTGTGTGTGACTCAGTGGACTTTGGATTTAGCCTTGAATAAAGTGCATCATTTGGGTTTTGATTTAAAACGACCATGAAACTCTCTCACAAGAGAGTGTGGACATCATTAAGCGCTATCCCATCTCCTCGGACTAAGAAGGCGCTGCTTTAATTTCCTGGATCCGTGAGCTATTCCTGCCAACGGATTCCTGACTGTTCTTATTATGACTGTATTGTGTGATCTGTCGGTTCACAGGATGCACCAGCAAGCTGTTTTCATCTGAGATGATGCATGTTTTTTCGACACACAATAAATCACTGTGCTCCACTCCAGCCCTGGGACATCCAAACTACAACCTGCCTTTCCATTTGTATGTCACACAGACGACGTGCACCGTGGTGAGGGTATTGCACAGGAACACGGGGCGGGTAGCGGCTTGTAGCCTATTTGTTTAAAACATTGGATTCTGTTGTATGTGGTAGGTCTGCCTGCTTAAGGGCTGTAGCAGCTGCTGCCATGATGGAAACAGGCCTTCATCTAACCAGCTAGCTCAGTGCTAACTGGCTTTCCTGTATTTTAACATTTTTGCAAGAATTTTAATACAATAATAAAAATGTTATGTTTCTTACAATCCAGAGGATTAAATAAAACAGTTATTTTACTCTGATCATATATGACTGATGCCTTGCAAGTTATAATAATTCATAAACAATCAGAGGTCATAAATTACTGTTAAATAAAGTCACTAAATAAAATAAAAATTAAAAAAATTCATGTGCGCTAATACACCTGTGGTCCCATCACAATGGCTTTATTAATGTGTTGAGTCCAGTACATCACACATTACTGTCTGTCCAGGCCAAGCTCGCACCCAATCCATCCGCAGCTCTCTGGGCTCCACAATCACCTGTAAATTACAATAAAATACAAGCAGTTGCTGAATAAGCCAAAGAATGAAATGGAGAAATATTCAGATCAAAGAAGTTTTATCTGCTGAGGCTGAAGGCCAACCTTGGCTGACACTGGATGAAGGATGGGTACACAGTGAACAGCTCGTCAATCTTTCGCAGGGCCAACACATACAACCTTTCACACTAGGAGCAGTTTAGAACAGCAAACTAGCCTGATGTGCATGTCTTTGTCTTTGGGAGGAAACCAAAGCACCCAGAGGAAACTTACACGAGCACAGGGAACACAGGGAACTGCATACAGAAACTCCCTTAACAGGATCAAAACACATCATTGCTTTACCTGTCATTTCAGTTTTAACCAGAACAAGTCTAGAGCCACTGGTGTAGATTAAATTAATAAAAAACACCTTCAGATTAATGAGATTCAAGGATTTATCAGGGCTGCAGTATACAGAAACTAAAAGCTGGATATGATTTACAACTGAGTTCATGGAGTTTTTCTTTCTTTTGACATGAACAGAATATAAGAGTTCAGGAATCAGTCCCAAGTGAAATTGTCCAGAACCTTGTGCAGGGACCTGAGCATGCAAGTCTCCAGCTCGAGGAGCCACTTCTCGACCAGGCCGCGGGCTGTTGAGGTAGAGATGACATCCAGCAGCTCAATCACCTGTGATGTCCAATACATCAGTGAATACAACACTGGCAATGCCCTCAAAACACTTCTTTAGATGCGGCTGCATTCTGGGAGTGCAGAGAAATAGCTATAATATATGTATATTTGAGCATTAATCCAATTTAAATGAAAGTAGTTACATTGTCCTCTTATTATTAACAACCATACAATACGATTAATCAACTTTGCTTCATGATTATATGTTCTTAATAACTACCTCCCTATGTAACAGAATAGCACCACAGATTTACTCATAATATAGTGAATAGGGGTAGCAGTCTAAACCCTTATCTTTACTAATAAATTGTTTGCTATTCGAACATGTTTATTCATTCATTCATTTATTTTCTGTCCGTTTTATCCTCCGAGGGTCTCAGAGACGGTGGAGCCTCTCTCATCTGACTAACAGCTCCCCAGTGCATCGCAGGACCAACACACACACACACACACACACACACACAGACACACAACAACAACAATTTACACTCACACCTAGGTGCAGTTAGGAACAGCCAGTTAGCCTAAGGTACATGTCTCTGGACTGTGGGAGGAAACCGGAGCACCCAGTGGAAAATTACGCAGATACAAGAAGCATATGCAAACGCCCAAAGAAACTTCCTCACTGAGCCCAGGACTTGAACACAGAAACTTCTTGCCATGTGGTGGACATACTAAGCACCATGCCACTATGTTGAAACAAACGTGATCATTCACACAAAAATCCAATGTCTCTGTACACTGTAGCATTACAATTTCCCTTCAATGGAGCTGAGACTCAAGCTAGTTCCAGCTTGAAAATGCCCCTGTGTACAAAGCAAGTTTCATGAAGACAAGGTTTACCAATGATGGAGTGGAAGAACTCGAGTGTCCTCCATCCTTTGGGATGAGGTGGAATACTGACAGCACCCATATCCTCCACACTCAACCTCAGTTCCTGACGTGTTGTAGCTGAATGATCAGAAATCCCCAAATGCTTCGAAATCTAGCAGAAAGCCTTCCCAGAAGAGCGGGACTTACAGTAACAGCACAGTGGAGCTAAACCTGGTATAGCATTTTTAACAAGCACATATGGGTTTAAGGGCCAAGTGTCCAAATAATTCTGGCTAGAGAGAGTATACTGAGCATGCCCAGATGACATATGCTTCTGGCATTTGTGTCACGCATGTTTAATAGGTTGCCTGGCAAGAAAGCTAGTTAAAAAAAAAAAGACTATATGGAAAGAAAGAATGGGACACTGTTTTTTGGGCTTCAGATTTTTTATTATAATTGTTTTATTTTATTGTAATTTTTTTGTGATGTTTGAAAACAGGATGTTGAAGATGTATATAACCAATCTACCCTCTTAGGATTAAAACTGGTATTGAGTATAAAGCAATGGTATATCTGGCACTATGCTTAATGTCTCTCTGATGGCAGGTCAGATATTGCAAACAACTTATCTCTTATAAAGCAATTGCGGTTGCTGATATTTAGTGCAGCGAGTCTTAGAGAAATAATTGCAGTGTAAAAATAGTGAGATCAAAGGATGACCAAAACAGTTAAAGCACGGACAATGATAGCCTAATGAGCTCATCCTGTTTGTGACAACGTGAATAAGCACAATGTCAGCTGCGTATTGTCTTTTAAAAGAAGAAGCGCAGTAGTTCTGTCCTCATTCAGTCTCCATTTAGCCACCGTTCTCAGCGTTACTCTGATGGCTTCCAAACCCACATGAGCACTTTTTAAAATTCCGCTTTCTCTAAAGCACTGGGTTCAGTTAAATTCTCAGAAGAAATGACAGAGCAGAGGACAAAGGGTTCATGTGCACAAGTGTGTCTGAGAGAAAGAGAGATGAACGAGGGTAAGTAAAAGAGCCCAATCAAGCAAAAGCACTAGGCAGAAAAGGCGTGGAAAGAACCATGATTACGAGATTTGTGGAAGTAAAATCTCTGTGTCGACACACACATTCATTATTAAACAAATACCTTGTGTGAAGTAAGACAAGGATTGCTTATCAGCCAAGGCTATGCTCAAGAGAGCCACACCATAGGAAGTAGGCTAGAATGTCATATGGAAAAGACAGTCTATAATTAAATTCCCACAGTAAGTAAAGGATTTTCAGAAGCTCAAGATGGGTCTTCTTTTTTTTTTTTTTTTTCTTCTTCTTTTTTTCCGGAGCCAAGCACAGCTAAATTGCTTTTCATGTGTCCTTGCTCCTCTGGTCCAACTGTGGATTTAATATGGGCTGTAGATAATGGATTGGTGGAGTTAGAACAGATTTTATATCCTATTGTTATAATCTTCGAAACAATATACAAGTTAACCTAAAAACTAGCTATGAGCTTACCTTCCCTCAAAGCTAGGCGCAAACAGACGTATGTATCTTCAGAACAAGCCATGAGCTTACAATTGTCTTGAAACTAGCTACAAGCTTAATTTCCTTCAAAACTCGCTATGAGCATATGTTCTCTGAAAACTAGCTGCATCCTACACATTTATATTCTCTCTTTATTCTACACATTATTAAATTTCGGCAAATCTATACATGACCTTACATTCTTTCAAGAATAGCTATGAAATTGCATTTTTTTTCTAAAATAGCCAAGAGCCAATGTCCCTTCAACCCTATTCATGAGCTTACTTTCTTTCTCTCAAATTAGGTATGGATGTACATTCCTTCAAAACTACCCACTAGATTATATTTAGTGAAGCTCATTTTCCAATTCAATAATGCAAAGAGTCTACATTTATAGTAAGGACCAGAGTATATGTTTGGAAAATATCAAAAAAACAACCAAGGTTACATAAGTTTCACAAGGCTCACTGTTTGGATCAAACATTGCTTTTGCTCCATGATATTCCTGGTTATGTTCTTCTACACTGTAAGGACTGGTCACTCTGGATAATGGCATTTGCTCATTGCTATAACTTTAAATTATATTATCTGCCTATTAAATTTCGCCCATATTTTAACCCAGCCAGTGTTTGAAGTAATTAAATCATCTTGGCTTTGCTGGAAGTGGCCAACCATAATTTTACATGCTATGTCTCAGAAACATTGTACATAATAAATAAAGACCACATAAAGACCACATCATTTACTGTAATTGAAATTTTAATTACTATTTCTGTGATCTTCAATCAACTTGTTCTCAACCATTACCATTACAGCAAGGTTATATAGTTATTCTAAAGCTAAGTGGCCTTAAAACTTCCCACTACGCTGCAGGCAATGATTTGCCTTAATAAATAGGAAAGCCGCTTACATAACACCTACTTGCATTAGCTTACCTAAAAAAGCTATTTGGCTTTAGCAGCATGGTTTATGGTCCAGCAATTTGCTTTCAAGCTGTTGTTGATGTCAAGCCTCCTCTATTAGGACCTCTTAAGGTGTCCCAACAACGAGGTCACTTCTTATGCATTAAGTGGTAAAAGTGTTTATGTCTTGGAGGAATATACATTTTAAAAACCAAAGTAATGAGACAATTCTCCCTTATGTTCTATGGTTTCTATTTTAGCCAGGTTTCACCCATTAAATGAAACAGTGTCTGTGCCATCTGCTAAAAATTAATTAACCCAAAACTGCAGTTAATAACTAATGTGTAGGAAAAGTATATCAGCCATTACAACCTTTGTAGCAAAAAAAGGGAGAAAAAGGCAGATTATTTTTTTTTTTTAGCAAGCTTCAAACACAATTTGCCAGAATATAATAATATGCACTGATCTCTCTGCCAGGTTTTAATTAGAATTTTTCAAAAAGATGCAGCGATTTTATTTTTCCATGGCCCCAAGTTGAATTGAAAATTCACTGGCTATTTTAAGGGTTGCACACAGTTATACCTGGTTTTAAATTAACTTATATATATATATATATTAGATATATATTATAATATATATATATTAGAGTGGGCAACCACGAAAAACAGGCTTGTTGGGATGAAATTGTAGTCTTTTGTTTTTCTCACACACCATATATTTTGCTCTACTTGATGTATTAATAACATATTTGTTATGATGGTTAATTAAGTTGTTTTTAAATGCAGACCAAATTGAATTTGATTTGACCCAGATTTAACCGTGTACCTGGTTGGGTCTTTCATCTCAGAGAGAATCTCCGGTAGTTCGCCGTTAGACAGAAAGAAGAAGCCAGGGAATAAAGAGTCTTTTCTTTTCCAGATGTTGGTTCAGATCTTGTTGCTCTTCTTAAACTTGTCCAACAATAAATCAATGTCCACCACAGCCAGGATGTGTCTGACCAAAAGCAAGAGACAAAATGGGCTTAGATATCAGTATGAATGTTGGTTTAAAATGTCCCTACAGTACTTAAGTGTTGTTTTTTTTTATCTATTTAGGCGAGACTAGACATAGTAATTATTGTTTATTTAAGATTTAAGATACGGTTTATTTGAAAAGGTTCAAATCAAATCAAATCAAATTCAAATGTATTTGTCACCTGCAGAATCATACACAGTACAACATATAGTGAAATGCTTGTTATGACTGTCCTAAAATTTGAAGAATAAATTATCAATATCAAGAAGAAAAGAACAATAACTACAACTATTAACTATTTAAATGACTTTATAGTTAAAGGTCGATATTAATATAAAAATGTAAAATATAAAATAAAATATAGGATACAAATATATATATAATGAAATATAAATGCAGTGGCGATTTTACATGTAATATTGTCTGTAAAGTGTCAAGTGTTTGTGTGCAACAATCAGCTGAGGTGGAATGTAATGTTTATGTGTAGGGAAGGTCTATAAAGTCCAGGTACCAGTGTTCTGGTTCAGGGTCCGAACGGCCTGCGGGAAGAAGCTCCTCCTCATTCGCTCAGGGTTTGTTTTGAAGGAACGGAAACGTTTCCCTGACCACAACAGAGAGAAGAGTCCATTGTTGTGATGGTTGAGGTCCTTCACTATCCTCCTGGCTTTGGTCCAGCACCGCTTGCTGTATATAGTGTCCAGGTCAGGAAGCTCGATACGGATGGTACGCTCTGCT
>JAOUQZ010000047.1:5662339-5689696 GCA_028564935.1 Neosilurus hyrtlii
TATATATATATATATATATATATATATATATATATATATATACATACATACAGTATACAGTGTGCATCTCATTCAGGTTCCTGGGTTAAAGAAAGATGTCTGAGGAGTAGTCTGAAGTATAAAAACAGCAGATGATTAAATATCTTGGTGTATTTGTTCATATTTATTGGAAGTGCATGGGTTTACTGATGGGCTGTGCAGGGGGGCATAGGTGTGGAGGTGCCCTGGGTTCCTCTGTGTGCTTGGGATGGATTCTCCAGTGCTGAAGTGGGTTTAATGTGAGTGGAGAGGGTTGCACTCGGGAACCTTCCGTAAATAACCGAGTGGGGAGGAACACGGGCGTTTCTCCACCTATTAATATCAGGTGAAGGGAAAAAAAAATCACAGTCAAGCTGAATGTGTGCAACACGGAAGTCAGGAAGGAGTGAGATCTGCCTCGACAGCCCGGACCTGGAGATCCCACTGACTACAGGAACCTGGAGATCCCACTGACTACAGGAACCTGGAGATCCCACTGACTACAGGAACCTGGAGATCCCACTGACTGGCTGATTACAGGAACCCCAGGATCATAAGCAGGAGTTTCCAGAGATGCTTCTCGTGCTGGACCTTTGAGTGGGAGGATCGTGCGGGAATGTCGCCGGGAGGTGAGCTGGGGAAGGAGGCGAACAGCGGGGAGATGAGCCGCGTCCTCGTGGAGTTCGTGGTGTCGGTGGCGCGCTACACGCTGCTGCTGTACCCGGTGTACGCGTGCGGCGCGCTCGGCCTGAGCGTCAGCTGGGTGCTGCTCACACTGCTGCTGTGGGAAATGTGGGACAAGAACCGGCGGCGCAAGAACCAGCGCGTGGAAGCCGCCATCGACTTCGTGGACAACGAGTGCCACGTGATCAAGAGCGAGATGATGACAGCGCTCAACTCGCCCGCCTGGGTGGGTAAAACGAGGGGGCGTGGCGAGGGCTGGGCACATGGGGTGGCAAGGGTAGTTTGTTTGGGGTGGCCTAAACTACAAAGGGGGCAGTGGTGGTCCGGTGGTACGGTGCTGGATTACTGATCTGAAGGTCGGGAGTTCAAGCCCCACTATCACCGGGTTGTCACCGCTGTCCCCCCAGTGCAGCTAACTGGGTTATCAAAGGCCAGCCGAGTCTCTCACTGTCTGTGGTAGGAGGACCCATTTTTGAGTAGGCCATTGGGTTGCCGTCTGCGATGGCCTGGCGAGCTGTCCAGGTGGCCTGACTCGCCCAGAGTCGGCTGAGATGGGCGCCAGCCTCCCCGTGACCCTAATTAGGATTAAGCGCTTCAGAAAATGAATGAATGAATAAACTACTAAGGGGGTGATCACACTAGAGACACCACAGAAAAGGGATTGACGCGGATGGCAAATTTGTGGCGTCGCATTTTGTTGGTAAACTCATCGCAACAGATTTCAAGCGTTTGAAATTTCCGCCAGTGTCGCAAAACGACGCTCTGACGTGGAGCACCCTCGGATTCTTCTCAAGCAGTCCGCACCTGTCGCGAGAAAGTCACAAAGTTGTCGTTTTGATCGCAAATTGTTTGTTTTCCGTTCGCAAGGGAAAGCGACAAGTTGGAGACTTCCACACGAAAAGTTTGAGACTTGCTGGCGTCCGCAATTTTCCGTATATTTTGCTATCGTTTGTATTTGCGTCGCCTTTTGTTGGTAAACTTATCACAACAGATTTGAAGCATTTGAAATTTTCACCAGTGGCGCAAAACGACGCTCTGATGTGGAGCATTGTTCATATTTGCGCCTCCTTTTTTTCGCAGCTAATAACAAGTGAATGAAAAGCGAATGGTTGGAGAACGAAACGGACGAAACGCAACTGATTTACAACAGGTGATTCGCTTTTTTTCCCACCAAACATCCGCTAACCAATCACAAATGAGTCGCAAAATGTGTCGCGCAACCTTCTTGTGACTTTCACGTGATGTACGTATTTAAGACGCAAACTATTGGTGTGCATGTGGAGTCGCAAAACATCTTGACGCAAATTTCAAAATTCATAAAATCACAAAATGTGTCGGTCATTTTTCTCTCGCACTTCGAGTGTGATCAGCCCCAACCTTCATCCATATATCAATGGTGCTCCCTATATGCAGGCATGTGTCCTTTTTCCAAGTATGTAAAATTGCACTTGTTTTATGAGAATATGCTTGAAAAATGTGTGAAACACCTCATTTGTTATAATTAGATGTGTATGAGCCGAGAAATCTGACTTTAAAGGAAATAGTTTTCGTCTCTTTGCTGTATTGCAGCGCATTTGACGGATTTGCTGTAGAGGCTTCTGGCAGGATGAATTGTCAGCAGATTTTGAATAAAGTTAGGAAATATAATTTTATTGGAGCTTCCACACCAAGATCCTGGTGACCGGAGCACCATAGTCATGGAATATGGTTTGGATCGTTATCCCATGTCTATACCAAGTCTATCTGGGTCCGTCTCATATCTACACGTCACTTTATCGAACCAACCCATTAACCACATTTTGGAATATGGCTTGGATGGGTGTTCCATGTCCATCCCATGTCTGCACATTGCTGTATGGAACTAATCCACATTTGGATGGTTGACCCATCCCTGTCCCGTTTCTACTTGTTGTTTTATAGAACTAACCCATCGATTTCATTTTGGATGTTTGTTACGTGTCCCTGCATCTTTTTTGAGTTGCTGCTGATTGGCTTGTTTGATCCATTTGCTGAAATCCATTTATGCATAACACTATAAATAAACCCGACTCGCAGACTTACAACTCAGTTATATTTATATATATAGTTATACTATACGGGTACGTGGATGTATAGAATTAAGCAGCAAGTGTGCAGGGTTTGAGTGTTTCTGCTTGGCTGTGCATGCAGATCACCTTGACGTTTGGCCATTTGTTGGTGAAAACGAAAGTTGGCATTGGGCCTGATATGATTGGTCAGTTTCCTGACAATCACACCCCATGGATCTCCCTGTATAGCGATTAACGGTTTGCTTTAACTCACTAGAACACAGACACAAAGTCAGAGCTTTGTTTTTTCAACAGTGCAGCAGTTTATTCAGGGGTATCACCATTTTATTAATATGAGAAATTCTCAAATTCATACTCACATTCACTTTCCCCATCAACTCCTCCTCTCCTTCCTCTTCATCTTTTTCTTCCTCCTTTTCTTCTTTTTCTTCTTCCTTCCCTTTCTCCTCCTCTTCTTCTTCTTCCTCCTCTTCTTCTTCCTTCTCCTCCTCCTCCTCTTCTTCTTCCTCCTCTTCTTCTTCCTCCTCCTCTTCTTCTTCCTTCTCCTCCTCTCCTTAATCTTTTTCTTCTTCTTCCTCCTCCTTTTCTTCTTCATCTTCCTCTTCTTCTTCCTCCTCTTTTTCCTCTTCTTTTTCTTTCTCTTCCTCCTCCTCTTCCTCTTCCTCCTCCTCCTCCTCTTCTTCTTTGTTCTCCTCTCCTTAATCTTTTTCTTCTTCCTCTTCTTCTTCCTCCTCCTCCTCTTTTTCTACTTCTTTCTCTTCTTCTCAGAGATGTTGTAGTGTACATCCTGTTATTATTCCAACTGAACAATTTACATCAAGGCATTCAGTTTTGCATTATATGATATCGGTTACCACATAAAACACCCACTACTACTACTACTACTACTACTACTACTACTACTACTACTCCTACTACTCCTACTACTACTACTACTACTACTACTCCTACTACTCCTACTACTACTACTACTCCTACTACTCCTACTACTACTACTACTACTACTACTCCTACTACTACTACTCTTACTACTACTACTACTACTACTACTCTTACTACTACTACTACTACTACTACTCCTACTACTACTACTACTACTACTACTCCTACTACTACTACTCCTACTACTACTACTCTTACTACTACTACTACTACTACTACTCCTACTACTACTACTACTACTACTCCTACTACTACTACTCCTACTACTACTACTACTACTACTACTACTACTACTCCTACTACTACTACTACTACTCCTACTACTACTACTACTACTACTACTCCTACTACTCCTACTACTACTACTACTACTACTACTACTACTACTCCTACTACTACTACTACTACTCCTACTACTACTACTACTACTACTACTCCTACTACTCCTACTACTACTACTACTACTACTACTACTCCTACTACTACTACTCCTACTACTACTACTCCTACTACTACTACTACTCCTACTACTACTACTACTACTACTACTAATAATAATAATAATAGTAATAATAATGGGCATTTCCACCATGATAGGTGTTACATTTGTAAGGTGTCTGAACCATTTCAACCATTCTCACAATAAAGGTTGAAGCCATAAGTCCCTAATCATGTGTATGGGTATTGTTAAGATTTTGAGGTATTTATGCAGGGAAGAAAAGATACCCAGTGATGCTTCTGGGTTTTTTGTTTGTTTGGGGTGTTTTTATGAAAACAAAAACATGAGTGTGACGGACGTTACAAGAAAAAGACGCATGAAAATTTCATCAAACGTTATTTAAAAATTCTCTGAAAACTGACATTGATGCATGATTGTGAAGTCGAGGTATACCTATAGGGGAGGAGGCTCGCTAATATACCGACTGCGGTAGAGAACAAGAAGTGAGAAACAGCAGCGCTGGATTCAGGGCTGGGAAAAATTCTGTGACATCTGATTCATTAACATGACTTAAAGATACAAAGACTTTTTTTCTGAAATAGTTTACTGATTTGCTTAGGAATAGATGAAATTATCCAATTATTCATGATTTTACATCAGGTTCCACCCTTTCCTGCATTTCTGGTTTAAAAACGTTTGAGGTAATCTGAGAAACCTGTTTCCACCAATCCTCCTACATGCCCATTTCTAGATGTAAAAAAGAACATGAAGTCAAACCCAAAAATCAATCCTGAAAATCACTCAAACGACAAAACATCATCGTTGAAGTCCATGGGCTATGGATAGGCATGTACAGTGAGTCAAAGTCAAGACCCCATTGTCTCAGAATTCATCCACTGTGGTACATGTAGGTGGCTGGAGCACTTCTAAACTTTTAGACTAGATCTAGTCTTCAGCACAGAAAAGCTTGGGTTTGTTTAATGCATAAACTCTTCTGAGTCTATATATGAAAATAATTTTTGCCTGGTCATTTTTCATGGCCCTAATACTTATGATAATAATCATCATCATAATAATAATATTAATGCCATACTGCAGTGTCCACTGGGCAGCACTTAGCTACACCCATGGTTTAAACAAAGCTGAGTAATGTATCATCTGTTACTTATTATCAGTTTATTATCATCCTTTTCAATGTTGGTGTCACTGCATTTCCTGTGCAGGAGGGTTAACTGTCTTTTGATTGATCACACCATTCTAACGGAGCTTTTATTCTGCAGCATTTACTTCATTTGAATTGCGTTCTCGTGTGATTAACGCCGGGGTCAGTTGGCAAAGGCAGGTGTAAACACAGCAACATTTGGTACACGGCCTTCAAACCTACAGTAGGGCACAGGCCGTGGTCAGTGGGACCATGCTGAGCTCTACTGGGAAGCAAGCTAGCGTGGTGCGACTGCCCAATCGATTCCACCCTGTGGTCCTTGTTGTGTATTTTGGATTGCAGGCAGCAATCATATCCTGGAGAGGATTCCCAAAGAACCCTTATTTTTTTCTCCATACAGTTGATTTCCTTTTACACTTGATTTTTACACACTGTCACCAAAGCTTTGCTTGCATAATTCCAAATATATTTTTAATCAAATTTATTTTTATTTGGTTTAAACCAAATGAAACAGCAAACAAATCAAATTAGAAATTTCTGATATATGTTGCACCTCACAGCTGCACTATGTCGGGACACGTTGAAACCAGCAGACTGATTAAATTTAAAAGCGATTATTTTTTCTTACGTCTTGTTTAAGACATCACTACCAGGCTGGAACAGCCAATCAGAAAGGCAACATGTCTCTGAGCATGCCTGGAGTCGTAACACTGAAAACAGGCATGGACTGATGTTGCAGGAAGGAACCAGTGATGGTATACGTGCTTGTTTTAAATAGCTAGTAACACTAATTCACCACAGTTACACTTTAATAGGGCTGGGACAGCAGCGTGGTGTAGTGGTTAGCGCACTTCCCTCACAGCAAGAAGGTCCTGGGTTTGGGCCCTGTGGTGGGCGGGGCCTTTCTGTGTGGAGTTTGCATGTTCTCCCTATGCTTGTGTAGGTTTCCTCGAGGTACTGTAGTTTCCTACCATCGTACAAAGACATGCACATTAGGTCAAGTCGCTATTGCTCATAGGTGTAAATGTGAGGGTGAATGTAGATACATAGATAGATAAACAGGATTGGGTAATATTGTAAATTATTGCATCACGACATGACCATTTATATCTTAAGACAACTGATATCATGTGTATGTTTATTTAGCAGAAATATTGAATTTCCTGGAGATATGAGCATCCAGGTGCAGTAATAATATTCCTCACGAACACATCAATGAAGTGTCTGGATAGTGTAGCATGATACGTGCAACTAGCTTAATAAATATGAGGCCTGTCTGACTATCAGCAGTAGCAGGAGATGGGAAAACCATGTGGGAAAGAAGCAAGTTTTGGATTGTAAATTCGCTGGTTCAAATCCTGAACCAAGAAGAAAAATGCGCGGCACTTTATTTTTACAGCTGAAGTGCCACTGAGCAAAGTACCTAATATATATATATATATATATATATATATATAAAAAACAAAAGTACAAGCGTCCTGTGTTGGGAACAGTGCATGTTCAGACGAGCCCAGACTGGCCACAGTAGTGCACAAGAGCGTGTTGGTGCCGCTTACCTCCTGGGTTCAGTATACAGTATACCAGTGTAGTCTCCACAAGTGTTTCATGTTCATTTGTGCCTAAACATTGTTGTCAAAATGTCACGAAAATATCGCAGTATAATTTATAAGTCGTATCGCCCAGCCCTAGTAATTAGGAATGATCTTCACAGAGTTTTGGAGTGTACAAACTATTTACATTCTGTTCATGGTTGCTCTACTTTAAAGTGTAACTATGCAACATTTTCTGTATTTACGACTCCTTATCCTGTAGCGTGAATGCTGATAACCTTGATGTCATGCACAAATCCTTACCCTGACCGGTAATCTGTGCCAGTCGAGCTAAAATGGTGTACGCTAGTTCATGCTGAGAGGAGTAGACAAGTGTGTAATCATTTGTTACCTTTCGTGTGAGCTACGCGGAAGGATCTGTGATGCGCCGATTTTTGTTCCACAGGAAATTGTGTGTGTGTCTGGCCTCAGTCTACGAGTGCGCACTCAGTCCTAGTAAGTTACCCCCTTTGGCGTGAGCTATATATTGTTGATGTTGTTATTACTAGACATTTGTGCACTTATGGAAATTGAACTAAAATAAAGTAAGAGTACGATAGTCATTACTTTAACATAGACAGGGACTTTTTAATAGGGTTAACACCGGGATCTAATTATAATATAATCATTATAAGTTCAACTTTGTATTCAAGTTAGACAGAGCATGCGTGCGTCCGGAGACTCGGAAGAGGTACGCTTTTAAATTCGCATTTCTCCACTAATGACATAGTAACTAATGTCATGACAATAGTAATACTATTAGTGGTATTAGCATAAACATGTTATTCAGGCAATGTAACGTAACCTAACGTTAACCCCATTATACAACAACAAAGATCTGACATTATGTATACCAGTTGGTGCCACGCGTAAGTACAGAGAACGTGTGTGTTTGCTCCACCAGTCATTTCCATATGAGCTTGCTGTAGTGTGGTGTGGTTTTGGATTCAAGGCATTGTGTCATTCTATTATTGTGTGTTTACAGGGGTGTGGTCTTGGTTGCTTGCCTGGGAACCTCACAGGCAAAGCGGGTTTCATTTCCAAGCTCCTCCTCTGGCTTTTGATCTTTTCAGTGCCAAGTATACACCACAGCCCCCTCAACCTGGAATTTATGTGCGTTTTGGGAAAACCCTGCCCCATTTTGGGAACCTTTCACAGTGAGTCATATTTGGAGACAGGAACATGGAAGCGCTGTGCTCTTGCCCTGTTATGTTGTTATGTGTCATTGTGAAAACACCCTTGCAATTCCCTGCAGTAATTTTCCATGGATAGCAACTATTTTTGAGATGCCACACCTGAGCGCTACAGTTCTCCTTTGTAAAATGCCTAAATCCATTAATGGTGTGAAATCGTACTTATACACGTGTATAATCCTTTATTCAGTGGTTTTAGGTCAAAAAAGTGATTTCTGGCCCTAAAATTTTCCATAATGACTTACATTTTTGAAGTAAGGGTAGGGTAGTAGTAGGTAAGGTGTTGACTTAGTAGTTAAGGTGATGGATTACTGATCCAATGGTCAGCGGTTCAATCCCCACTATCACTACTGTTGGGCCCTTGAGCAAGGCCCTTAAACCTCAATTGCTCAGTAGTATAAAAAAAAAGATAATTGTAAGTCGCTCTGGATACGAGTGTCTTCCAAATGCTGTTAACGTAAATGCAAGTAAGGATGGCAGGGTGGCGTAGTGGTTAGCACGTCCGCCTCACAGGAAGAAGGTCCTGGGCTCGAGTCCCAGGCTCGGCCATTTCTGTGTGAAGGTATCATGTTCTCCGTTCTTCCGGGTACTTCAGGTACTCTGGTTTTCTCCTATAGTCCAAAGACATGCACATTAGGCTGATCGGCAGTTCCAAATTGCCCCTAGGTATTAGTGTGTGTGTGAGTGTTGCTCTACAATGGTCTGGGAAGCTGTTCAGATTGTATCCCACCTTTACCCAGTGTCAGCTGAGATAGACTCCAGCCGCCCCTCGACCTAATAGTGATAGGATTAAGCGCTTAGGCCATCAATCTAATAATATTAAAAAGAGTTGACTGTATAGTATGATTGTTTTGTATAGACGCATTCTAAATACCCGCTGTTCAAAGCCTACAGAAGTAGTTCTGTATATTTGTACTGTATTTGTATACAGGTTCTATTTAATGATTTCTGGAGTAGTTTATGCATAACTGGTATGTTCAGGTCATTAAGATGCATAGCTTAATAGAATTAACCCTGTCCACTGTATTAGTCTTACAGTACTAATTTGCGAAAGTGGATGTTTCAAGATTTTCTGGCCTACTCCTTGGACGTCATCAGAAAAAAACATCATCAGGTGTCCAATACTTATACTTGCTTAGTTACTGTTCTGGGGGTAATGTGAATAACAGCACACTGAATGTGAATCAGCATTGCACAGTGTTGTCACCAGGGATAAAGTGGGATTGGATAAGTTGGGGAGGAGTTTGATCTCATGACATGTACAGGGAAAGTATGTAATAAAATGAAATAAAAAACATAACATGCCAGCCTGTTGTTTGGAATATTAGATTACGCTGCAGGCTAACCAAATAGCAAACCTAATCAGTGAGTCAATCTGCTAGCTATATTTATAGTTTAACCATCCGTCAGGGTCACGGGAGAAGCCGGAGCCAATCCCAGCTGAATTCAGGTAACAGACAGTGTCCACCCTGAACAGGTCTTCTGTTGCAGTTAAACATGAAAGTTTTTTACCGGGCAGGTTGCAAGCCCTTTGTAGCACCTATTCCTAGGACAAGCATCCCTTCATAATCACATTCACACCTAGGGGCCATTTGGAGTAGTCAATTAAACTAATGTGTATGTCTTTGGATTTTGGGAGGAAACCGGTGCACCCAGCAAACATGGGGAGAAAATGCAGACTCCATACTGACACGCAATTGCTGAACATGGGACTCGAACCCTGGACCTTCTTGCAGTTAGAAGGTCACCATGCTGCCCTGTTTATAAGTTACATATATTGTAACTATATCTAACTATCTGTCAAAAAGATGTGCACACCTACTCCAATTATTCTTATTTTTGTAATTATCGTTCTGTTACATGGACATTAGGGGTGACCTCACCTGCTCTGTTAAACCCAATTTGGTATGAAGAGCTTTTAAGTGTATATTCCCACCTCTAATCCTCATTACCCTTCAGATTACACTATGGACAGTGAAACTAGATATTGTTAAACTAGTTGATGACTATTACTTATTTCTTTTAAACAGAATTTTTATACCTTCCTTCAGCAGTGACCTCGAATTTGGTTTCTGCTCTCCTTCACACACGAGATCACTTCAAGGCAGTACATTTGAATTTCTCAAAGTACTCAGGTTACCAGGACTCAGTTGTGGATCAGTTTGCTCAGTGTAAACCCACAAGTGTTCCTGTTTGAATATGCAGATCTTGCTCAAGGGATCTCAGTCTACACCTGGAGTTGTGACAATGTATTCTATTAAAAGCACTTAAGAATAAATTTGAATAGTAATTCTGCTGGAGATGAAGGCAGGCAGGTGAAGGAGGTAAAGCCTGCCAGTTAGTATAATGTTAACTTTACAGTATATTCACCTCTGCCAAGAAGGCTATTTTTTCATCAGTGTCGATTTGTTTGTTTGTTCTTATGTTAGTTTCTACCTGTCTACAGTTTTTGACAGGTGTGTGAAATTTTAATGATGGGTAAGTGATCACCCAAGGATGATCTTAGTAAAGTTTGGTAAGAATCCAGGCACTGATGACATCACAAATAATAATCTAAATTTTCAAAAACTCCCCGTGTCTTATAATAAGTGAAAAAAAAAACACATATCTGTCAAAAAAACATCCGATTTGAATAAAAATTTGCTATGTATATTCAGGATCAGGGGATTTGATGTCATACCAAGTTTCATCCAAATCCGATGTAGCATTCTCGTTTGGTTCCAATTTAAATTTACATGGGAAATCCTATGTACCACGTTCAGAAGCTTATAACTGTGCAGAAATTCATCAGAACAAGATGAAACATCTTGTACTTATCTAAGATCTCTATAGCTATAAGGAAGTAAAGTTACATCCGGGTCCAGAGACTCTTTTGTATTATTGGGTTCAAAATTAAAACACTTTGGTTTCTGGTATGTATGACGGTGTTGTAACATATCTAATAGTGTTAGAAACATCCAACCACCACAGACTGCTGATTCAGTAATATGATAATGGATTTCACCTTTCTTCAACTGTTACTGAGATATTTTAAAGAGTTCCTTAACATTGTGAGAAGACTATTTTTGACATTTGGGATTTGACATATTGGCATTGCTGGACTTGGAGGGGGTTTTGTCTTGTTGCCTGTTGTTTCTACCTATGTCTTTTGTACAGCCGTCTTTGAAAATGAATGAAAGTGTATCACAAAGGATGTTGTTGGTGCTGTATGTAATGTGGTTGTATGACAAGTATAAAATCGACCCATTTCAAGGCAATCGCTTCAGTGTTGAATTAGCTCAGATTCTACAAATCTTCGGAAATAGACTGGCAGGATAAGAACAGTTCAGCCAAAGTGGTGTGGCATTTTTGTGTGTGGTGGCGATGGGGATGGAGAGTACTGTCTAGCCAAAATTCCATGCCAGTAAAATCTCTTACAATACCCATGTCACACCCTTGTACAGACTGTGTGAAGAGTGTGAAGATTGAGTGAAATCTTTCTATAATTTCTCCCAATGTCTTTCTGTTTAATAGATTCAGTTTGATGAAGTTGAGAAGGCTGGCTGGGTCAACAAGGTAAGAAAAGAATGATAGCTATTGACTCCTTTCTCAGATACTGTAATCTATATACCTTCAGTATGTAACAGCTGACATTCATAACATTTTTGTTTAATGTCTACTGACTGATAAGTGATCATAAATTCAGCCAGGCAGTCTCGCAGAAATATCCTTCAAAAAGAAACTCAAATAAAATGACCGCAGTACGACTTTATTGTCATGAATTTTTTTTTTTTTACCACACCATATTATAGGACGGACTAGATCAAATGGTTTCTTGTCCTTGAGTTTTGTACAAATAAAACTCATTGCTTATTGTGGAATGTCAAGGTCAAGTATGCAGTATTCCTTCTAGCAAAGTTACCCAGAAAAATCTTGCTAGCTACAAATGATCACAGGCTGTAAAGTTCTCAAATAAGGATTGCCATCTTTCATACAAGACTCTTCATCACTGATATGATGATGTCTCATTTAGTAAGCCACTCAGATAGGAAAATATGCCAGTCATTTGTTAGCAACCATTCAACATACATTCTTCTCAGATTCTTCAGCAAGCCTGGCCATTCTTCGCCGTCTACATGGACAGGCTCCTGAAAGAAAACATTCAGACTGCAGTTAGAAATTCCAGCCAACACCTGAAGACCTTCAAATTTACCAAGGTCCACTTTGGCCAGAAGGTGAGAAGAAGTTTCAGCAGACATGGCATGAATTCCTCCATGATGTAGAGATGGTTTGTGATGATTTAGGAACTTTCAGAGGATTTCCTTTTTTCATTTTGTATAAATGCTTTCATGCACCTCTGCTTGGTGATGTTTCAGGCTCCAAGAATTACAGGCATACGAGCATACACACACGAAGTGGAGAGAAGGGAAGTCATCCTAGACTTCGATATTGTGTAAGTTCAGTTGTCAGAATGAGTGCGTGTAAGTAAAAACATAAGAATCTAATAATAAGAGTAAGATGAGAGTATAGAAACATTTGAACTTTAACCATTTCCTTCTGCAGTATGTGACTTATACATAACGTTTATAATGCTACAATTCCAAGGTTTATTTGTGTTGGTGGATTTGGTGCATTCATCTCACAGCTTCATTGATATTTGCCTTATTGAATGCTCTCACTGATTACATTTCTCTTTAATATTTTTTAGTTACGATGGGGATATTGACATCGATGTAGATGTAAAATCAGGCATCACAGCCGGAGTTAAAGAAATAGAGGTGATGGACAATGATTTTCATTTTGGATTAAGAAACTATGATATTCTTTTTATAAAACCTAATTTGAGAGACCGAGTTATCGGGTTTGATTGAACTGTGTTGTGTATAGAACTGGTATATAAAATCTGGTTGTAAAGGACATTTTTCTTATATATATATATATATATATCACTGGAGTAAAAATTTAATAAATACTTTTAATATTTTTAGTATCAAACATTTTGACTGTACCTCAGTAAGAGGAAAATATAATGGAAAGAACCTAATAGTTAATAATGATAGATATTCGCTCCCAAGTGGTGCGCAACTAACTTCAACCTGGAGATCACAAGTTTAAATCAAGGTTGATTCTCCAGTCTTCTGTGACCGGGAGTCCATAGGAGCTGATTGTCCGAGCTCTCACGGGAGGGAGGGATGGTATACACTTACCTACCAGCAATCACCAGCCAATCATGAACATAATATATTCATTTAAACAAAATACGTAAAATCCATAAATACGTATGCACAGCAGTTCATAAAGATGCGGTGTGCATGCTTACTCCACTTTCTGGTTGATGACGGTTGTGTGTGATACTAAGGCAATCCTTGACAGGTGGGAACTGGATATGACTAAGAATTAGGAGAGATAAATGGGGGAACGAAATCATGATTGGTATTCTAGATATCAAGGCATTTATTTAAAAAGGAACTTCTCAGTCATATACTGCATGGAAATAGTGCAATCTGATTGGCCTCTTATCTTTGAACTCAAGGTTTGCAGTCACTGAGGCTGAATTCTGAGAAATTCAATAAAATGCCATCCCCGAAAATACAAAGAAAGCTTCACAATATGGCCTCTGAGTAAATGTTAAAAAGCACCTTATTCAAACTAAAAATGAGTTTCGAAAGATATCAGTGTCAACATTGCTTCTAAACTTTCTGAAAATCACAGCATCTTCATCTCCACCACTTCCAGCTCCGCCTTCTGTCTTTTTGCCAGTGCTACCGTCTCCAAACCATACAGCAACTGGCCTCAGTACTGTTTTATAAACCATTTTCATTCACTCTTACAGGTACCCATCTATCACAAATCACTCCACCCACTCTTCTCCTCCCATTTCACCCTGCCTGCACTCTCTTCTTCATTTCTTTACTACACTCTCTTATTATAACTTATTATTACCCCAACTATTTAAATCCATCTACCTTCACCTGTACTTGTTTCAGCTGCACTCGTCCATCACTCTACATTTTATTTATACACATGTGCTCTCTCTGACTTTCATTCCTCGTCTCTTCAGTGCATACCTCCACCTCTCCAGACTCATCTCCACCTCCACCCTGCTTTCATTACAGATCTCGATGTCATCCACAAACATTATAATCCATGTAGACTCTTGTCTGACCAACTCGGTCAACCTGTCCATGAGCCGTGCAAACAAGACAGGGCTCAGAGATGGAACTTGACGCAATCCCACCTCCACCTTGAACCAAGAAGAGCTTTTTAAGCATGATAGAGAAAAACTTGGCGCTGTTTTGGTAGCAAAAATTAACCATGGAGGGTTGAATGGTGGAGATGCTTTCTAAGATAGCAAGTTATCTGTTATTCTCCTCAGTCCACAGTCTCGTTGCACATGTGCACAGATCTCATCTTCTGCTGTAATGCTCAAAAATATATTTCAAAAATATAAAGGAAATTAAATAATGTGCTTTTTGCTAATGTTTATGTGTAGTATATATATTTAAAAAATGTAGCCTTTAAAATTCTTTAAATTTAATAGTCACATTGATGTTCTGTCTTTTGGACAATTCAGCGACATTGACCTTGCCTTCGGAAAATACTTGTTCAGAGGAAACCATTTGTTTAAACTGGTTTCTGAGCATTTTCAGTATATTTTGCATAGATATGTAGTGATACTGGATGCGCAGTGGTAAGCACGTCCGCCTCTCAGAAAGAAGGTCCTGGGTTCGAGTCCTGGGTTTCTGTGAATCCTGGTTTCCTCCCACAGTTCAAAAACATGCACAGTAGGTTAATTGGCTGTTCCAACTCGCCCCTACGTGAGAGTGTGAGTCATTTTATAAGTGTTGGCCCTGTGATGGCCTAGCGAGCTGTCCAGGGTGAACTCCGCCCTCTCCCAGAGTCGGCTGAGATGGGTGCCAGCCCCCCCGCGACCTTAATTAGGCTTAGAAAATAAATGAATAAATGTTGTGATACTGTTTAACTCCTCCGTTACATGCATTTGAAATGTTTTTTTCTTCTCATTTAGCTTCAAGGGATGCTCAGAGTTATTCTTAACCCCTTGATTGGCCAGTCACCGCTTGTGGGCGGAGTTACGATGTTTTTCATTCGTCGACCTGTGGGTATCAATTTTGGATTGCATAATGCAATACTGTATATATATATATATATATATATATATATAAAAACATATATGTGTGTGTGTGTGTGTGTGTGTGTGTGTGTGTGTGTGTGTGTGTGTGTGTTTTCCTAGACCCTGCAGCTCAATTGGACTGGCATGACCAATCTTCTGGATTCTCCAGCACTACGGTATGCACTGTATAATTTAGCTGCTATTTGATCATGGGTAACATGGTGATGCTCCAGGGTTCCCGGGTTTTCTCTTACTTCCAATAAACAGTATGTGTTAGTTGGTGGACTGGTTATGCCAAATTGCCACTAGTTTGAATAAGCATCTGAATGTGTATGCATGGTACTTTGTGATGAGCTGACGTCCCTTCTGGGATGCATTACCACCTCATGTGGCATTCCCAGGGTAGGTTCTGGATCCACCATGACCCTGAGTCAGATAAATGATTGTTTATTGTTTAGTTTTAGTTGTTATTAATGTGGATAGTTTTTGTTTGTTCAACTCTTCTCTTCAGATCCTTTTCTGAGACAGCCATCCTGGACATCATTGCTTCGCTCATGGTCCTACCAAACCGTATGTGTTTTCCATTAGTGGACCAAGTTAAGATGGAACAAATGAGATTTCCTCTTCCTCGGGTGAGTGCGATCACTATGTCTGTTAAACTTCAAGTGGTACTGAGTAGAATATTTCGTAAGCACAGAGTGTGTTTTCATTCCAGTTAAGTAGGTTCTTGACAAAATCAGTGTATTGCCTGTTCATTTTAGTCAGGGATATCTGTTAGTAAATGCAAAAGATTTGTCCGGTCGTGTCAGACTGGAGCTCCTTCCATGAGTTACATAAACTGAGACTGAGGTTGTTGGGTGTCTTTTGTAAATTCTCTAGGGTGTGGTACGTGTCCATATACTGGCGGCTCAGAATTTGAAGGCCATGGACACGGTAATGATGGGACTAGCACCGGGCAGCTCTGATCCATATGCAGTCCTTACGGTCGGCAACCAGCGTAACCAAACGAAGACCATTAAAAAAACCTTGAATCCCACATGGAATGAGGTGTATGAGGTAACAGCGAATGCTTTGCTTCACACACAACAACTAGAATAATTTGCATTTAAACTGTTGTCAAAATATCATTTTGTATAATCATTCTTATTTGGTATATTAAACAAAACACATAAAAATGTGTGGACTAACATGGAAAGTGTTATGGAAATATAATAACATGGAAATGGAAAGTTTGCATGTCAGTCATCAGCATCTGATGGGACATGGAACGGTACGAATGTGGAACCTAAGCAGCGTCCAAACTTTAATCAACTAGGAAGAAATTATTTTCACAGGTTATAGGAATGAGGGGGGGGGTTAATCGGCAGGTGTTTTTAAGGTCATGGTTTATTTTCTGTTATTTATTTATTACTTTAATACGTTTGTTAATTTATTGATCTTTGAAAAAGGAGATATCAACTGGGAAGCCGGTGCATTGTTAACTTTCAGTAGTTGATGGGTGCGAGTGGGATTAGGAATGATTATTCTTCTTCCCACTCCTTTTTGAAGATGTTATAGTTGTTTTGTGGTGTTCAGTGTTTATTAATGCCCTGCTATGCAAAGGCTGTACAATGATCAGTCTGTCTGTCTGTCAGTCAGTATGTGTTTCACCATCCTTGTACGGGCTGTAACCTCCAGTTCATTGGTGACACCTGCCTCAAATTTGGTGGATATGTGCAGGGTGGTAAGTCGGCATGGGTTAGGTCACTGTGACCTTGACCTTTGACAACACTAATAAGAAAAGGATTATCCCGCACATATTTCCTGTGATTAGCCTCACATATACAGAGCCCGGTACACTTATACGTCCTAGGAAGGAATACGTCCTAGGAAGGGCAGTGTTGGTTTAGTGGTTAAGGCGAGGGGTTACTGGTCCGAAGGTCAGAAGTTTAAACCCCACCATTACCACTGTTGGGCCCTTGAGCAAGGCCCTTAACCCTCAGTTGCTCAGTTGTATAAAAAAGATCATTTTAAGTCACCCTGGATAAGAGGGTCTGCCAAATGCTGTAAATTCTATGAGTGTCACAAACCAATATCAGGTCACTGTGACATTGGCCTTGAACTTTGACCTTATCTGAAAGAAAGACCGTATTTTATACATGGTTGGCCGTACACATAGAACATTAGGTCAGTGTGATCTTGATTATTGATCTCACTTAAAGGGAAAAAGACTTGTCCAGGCCATATTTTCTATATGGTTGCTCTTACATATGTAACCTTTGGTATGGTCTGGTTGCTCAATTCAAGGTCAAGGTCTCAGATCACAATTAAATGTCAAATTACCTTTGATGAGTTGAAAGACACAGCCTGACAAGGGCCAATTTAATTTTTGCCGTATACCCCCACCTAAATCTTCTAGCAGATGACCAGACAGATAGAAGAACAGAGTCTAGTTCCATGCTGTGTCTTAAAATGCTGGTTTGAGTATCTGTGTACTTCAGCCAGAATGGGGTCACCGGTGATGGTTTCCATCACAATGGTATCTAGCTGTTGTTGTTACTGTTATTGTTGTTGTTGTTTTATCATTTGTTTACTTGTTGGGTTATTTTGTCCTTTTATTTGTCTTATTTTTTAAATATTGTTTCCTGTCAGCTACATATTAAAAAATAGCCTTTTTCAATAAAAGCAAATCAGGTTCCAGGGTTCATCAGTGATTAATCTGCCTTTATTTTCTTGCTTTTGATTACAGTTTGTGATTCATGAGGCTCCTGGCCAAGAGCTAGAATTGGAGCTATTCGACGAGGACACGGACAAGGATGACTTTATTGGCAGGTGGCTATTTGTGTTTTATTTCTGTTTTAGAGTCAGTCTGTGATGTACAAATCAGTTTGATGACTGAGTTACAGAGTCTGTGCTAATCTGAAGTTAGATTTAGTATGTACATTCATTTCGTACAGGTTAACTCTGGATTTTGGTGCGGTGAAGAGTGAACGAGTGATAGATAAGGTATGTGACATTGCCTGATGGAAACTGTGAGATAATTTAGGAACAGATTATGAAATATCCCACTGACATAAACAACTAGAGTATTGGAGTAAAACCTGAACAATTCTGTTGATGTAAACAGCAGGATTATGTGGGAATATTCTAAATTATTCGACTGATGCAACAGTTAATCACTTCGAACAGTTAATCACTTTGAACAGTTAATCAGTTTGAACAGTTAATCACAATCTGGAGTATTACCCACAGTGCCATTTCTTCATGCATAAAAAAAAAAGCTTCATTTATCTAACATGCAGTTATTTGATGCAGAAAATGAACTCAAGCTCAACCTTAAGTGTATAATTAATTTGTATTACAATTTTAATATTATACATTTTAGTGCTGTTCTATATGAATGATGATGATGATGATGGTGATAATATTGATTACCTTTTACACCTTGATTTTACAGTGGTTCCCCCTGCAGGACATTGGACAAGGAAAAGTACACATGAAACTCCAATGGCTTTCTCTGCAGACTGATCCGGAGCTAATCAAAAAGGTAACCAGGCATGTTGTGAAGTCCAGATGATTTGTCCACACGTTAGGTCTGTGTGGACTGCTATTTTGTTTGTATTTAGTTATCTTTAACTCGAATCTAATTAGTTTTACAGACAAAGTCTAGAAATCGTATATTAATGAATTCAATATGAAACAGTGTCCTGTTATGACCTGGAAGTACAGTCATGTGACGAAACAAAAAATTCTAGCCTGTTTCTGATTGTACATGTGTGCACTTTCACAACAACAGTTGTATAACTTACCTGCAGATCTTGTGATAACATTTTAAGGCTAATTTCAAGTCTGCAAAAGACTTAAGACTGGGGTGGAGGTTTACTTTCCAGCAGCAGCCGCCCTGAACATACAGCCCGAGCTTCAACGGAATGGTTTGAATCAAAGCATATTCATGTGTTAGTCCAGACCTAAATCCAATAGAGGATGTGTGTCAGACTAGAAAATTGCTGTTTAGAGACACTCTTCATCCAATCTGACCAAGCTTGAGCTTCTGAGCAAAGAAGAGTGGGCACAAATTTCAGTCACAGATGTTCAAAGCTAGTGCAGACATACCTCAAAATACTTGCAGCTGAAAGGTGGGTCTACAAAGGACTGACTCGGGGGGCTGAATACAAATGCACACCACACTTTTCAGACTTTTACCTTTTTTTTTCTTTTTTCCCCCCATTTTTCTCCCCTAATTTAGTCGATATCCGACCTAACACACTCGGAGGGAAAAGCACTATCCGCCCCCTCGTATGAATGAGCTCGCAGACGCCCATGATTGGCTGGTGACCGCTGTGAGTGACAGGAAAGTGAGTGTATGCCAAGAAAGCTCAGCCAATGAGCTTCCATGGACTCCCGGTCACGGATGGTTGTGGCATCAACCCGGATTCGAACTTGCGATCGCCGGGTTGATAGTCGCGCGCCACTCGGGAGCCAGACTTTTACTTTAAAAAAAAAATCTGAATACCATGCGTCATTCTCCTTCCTCTTCACAATTATGTACCACATTGTGTTGTTCTATCACATAGAACAACACATAGTATGAATAATTTTGCAAGCCACTGTACAATTTTCATAAAACATGCAATCAAATTCAATCCAATATAGTCTATTGAGCTTTTTACCCCAGGCCTCGTGGCTCATCACAGGCAGAGCTTATCCCACTTACTGTGTGAAACGACTCGGAGCTCAACTCCTCCTGAATGGGACGCTAGTCCATCGCAGGTTACCTTCCCAGTGCTTTTACTGGCACCCATTTACACTGCTGGGTGGACAGAGGCACACTTGTGGTTAAGACCCTGCTTGGGGGTCTTAGCACGGAGGGAATTTCATACTGAATTTGTTCAAATATGATGCATTTGATTAAACCCTTTTGATTTTCTTTAGACCACAGAAGGCTGTGCTTGTGCCATGCTTGCCATATATTTGGAAAGTGCCTCTAATCTTCCAGTGAGTATAACTATCTTCTTCTTCTTCTTCTCCTTCCACCTTGTAGATACTGTATCAACTGTCTCCATGGTTCCGTTATTTCGTCCTGTGAAGGATTTTTGCATTTTGCAAATAAAACCTTAATCAGGCAGCTACAATTTGATTCTGCTTACACTTTCTCCAGGCAAAAATACTGTTGGGGTTCAACACAGACAAATGCTATAAAATGATTTGCTTTATGTCTTTCTGTATTTAGAAAAACCTGAATGAATTGAACCAAGGTGAGAAACAGGGGAAGCAGATGAAGGTAAGCCGTCAGTGGTTATAATGTTTTCATGGACAGGAATTCTTGTGTCTTTCCTGACACCACACCATCATTCAAGCATGCAACAAAGACAAGAAAAACCAGACGCCTTCATTCTTTTAGTCATTTGATCACACAGTAGTTTGTTTGTATTAGCACTGTATGTCAAACCAACACTGACTGGCTGAGGTCGGATAAAGTTGGATTAATTGTGCTAATGTAAGGGACTTTCCATCCTGGCTGCATACTTATTAGGAATATTTCAGTATATGGGGTTATTTTAGAGATGCAGCAAAGTCAACTGAGCTATTTTTTATTTTTTTTTAAAGAGCTAAATGAACCAACCTACAAGTTGCTGTCAAACCAGTTCTCGTGCACTCATTCACAAGTCCACTGTCCTGTTGCCTGGCCCTTTTTTTTTAGACTGAAGAGGAAGAGCTAACATCTAGTACCTCTTCAGTGACTTTAGAACATGTGATCTGTAAACAGGAAAGAAACACATTGGTGAAGGGATGGTTTAGGGTTGAACATGATAATGAGCTTCAGTAGTTCTGTAGTTTTTTGAATTTGGCGGCTCGTGATTCTTTCTGCATTCAATTTTAGTAGTAGCAACTTGCAGGACATTACTGCACTGAGATCCCCCCGCTGTCCCCCACTGTCTCTAGCAAACGTCAATTGTGAATTAGAATCTTGTCTTGTATTTCAAAAGAAAAGGGTATTTTTTTCCGGCTTTATTTTTGTGATCGTTGTGTTGGGTGTTTTTTGTATTATGTAAGAATGCAGATGCACGAGTTAAAGCATCCCAGTGTTGCATACGAACGAGGCATATGATGTGAACAGACTTTAAAAGCAGGTTTTGGTTTGTAAATCACTCCTGGGACCTGCTGAACCGGTTTCCTTTGGGAATGTACACAGCTACTGCTTGGTTTCGCTTACACACCAGCTGTGTACGAATCGCTGCCGTCTTTGCAGTGGTGTCCATTTTGCATGCTTTCCGTGATGTATATTTGATGTATTTATTTTTTGTTCTTATTCATCCATTTTCCTTGTATGATCTGTCTTAAACATTGATTTATTCCCCTAATATTCCCCTAACAGTACAAATGAACCTCAAACATTCATGGATTTAAGTGTTTTCTTGTGCTTTGCAGCTCATAAAGAAGCGACACAACCCCGACTCTTTTATAAAGTTAACCGTAGATCAGCAAACCAAGAAAAGCAAGGTACTATTTGCATTCTATTTGCATTTCCAATAGTGAGAACTGTAGGAGTTCAGTGCCCTCTGCTGGAAGATATTAACACCCAGAAGTTCTACCCTATATTGTTAACTGAATAGTATTGACTTTTAAGTCAACTTAACTTTCTTTAAATTGAATCCCCTACCACCACCACCATATAGTTACATGTCTAAACTTGGTATCTGTTTCTTTTTATTTAGATAGTGTTTGACTCCAGAGATCCTGTTTTTGAGGAGTACTTCACATTCTTTGTGCACAATGTGGAAAACCAGGTGCTTAACATTCAGGTATGCCAGAATTAAATTGTCAAAACCAGGCCATGGTCTAGAATCTCATACACTACTCAGCCAAAAAAATGTCACACACTATTTTTAGTACCACCTTCAGCCTTGATTTCAGCACACGACCTTAATCATCATCACATTTATTTCCATACAGTGTCGGGTTCGTTTCTCACCGACGTCTTGAATTGATGAGGGAAAAACTGAACCACTTCATAAAGTCTTCTCCAGCACATCCCGTAAACGTTCGATAGGGTTAAGGTCGGGACTCTGGGGTGCCAATACATGTGTGAAAATTATTCCTCATGCTCCCTAAACCAGTCTTTCATTATTCATTCATTCATTTTCTAAGTTGCTTAATCCTAATTAGGTTCGCGGGGAGGCTGGCACCCATCTCAGCCGACTCTGGGCGAGGGCGGGGTACAGACAGCTCACCAGGCCATCGCATTGCCAACACTCACACCATCATTCACACTCACACCTAGGGGCAACTTGGAATAGCCAGTTGGCGTACTGTGCATGTTTTTTGAACTGTGGGAGCAAACCGGAGTACCCGGAGGAAACCCACAGACTGTGGGAGAAATCCCACGCAAGCACGGTGAGAACATGCAAACACCACACAAAAACACCCGAGCCCGGGAATCGAACACAGGCCTTCTTGCTGTGAGGTGGACATGCGAACCACTGTTCCACCATATTGTTTTGTATTTACACTGCAAAAATGGCCATGTAGGAACCGAGAAAGACAAATGTTTAGTGAAGTATTTAATTCAGATTTAAAAATAGAAAAGAAGGAGCAGTGATGGAGGGATAGAGGATGAAAATTCCAGTGTGGAAAGCTTGGTCTGTGGACGAGGCAGCGAGAGATTATTGATAGCAAACCTGAGAGAGGAAGAGGGAGAGGAAGCACTGCAAAAAATCACTCTCGATTCAAGATTTAAAATCTTGTCTCCTGCCAAAAGTAATTTTTTATCTTGTTTCGGGAATAATATACTGTGTGAGAACAGAATGTGTAAAGTTATTAATATCGTTTTAGGAATATTTTTCTTGATTATAGTTTGTATCCTCTTAAATCAAGTTAAATTATCGGCCAGTGGAGTACGATAATTACACTTGGTAAGATTCTTAAAATCAGATAAATATTCTTCACACAATATTCTTACTTAATTATCTTCCTGCACTGGCAGATAACTTCATTTAAGAGGATACGTGTATAGATGCATCTGTGGATGCACTGGGACACATCATCAGTGATGTATCCTGAGACAGACAGCCTCCCTCAGGTGACCCAGCCGGGGCTGTTCAAACCCGGCTTGTGTCCCAGCGACATTGGCCCACTTCTTAGACCTTTTAATCCAGATACACCTAGAGGCTCTCTCTGCAGCCTCTGTGGGGGACTTGATGACTCTCCTCTTAGCAGCTCCAAACAGGGTGTAGCTCTTGAAAAGGGAGCGGGCAGCAAAGCCTCGGTATCCCACCTCTACAGGCTCACAGCTTGTACAGCCGCTCAAGCATGCTGGCTCTCACAGAACTGCTCTCATTACCTCTCCTTTAGTATAACTGCAGCTCCACATAAGCAGATTTGCACTGATTTTCACCTCTTTTAATGCTTTTTTTCTCATTCTGAAAGAAAGCAACGTGTATTGTGTGAGATGAGAGAAAGATGTTGTTCGCTGAGTGGTTTCACACAACACTAAGTATTACATTACCGTGTTTTACAACAAAACGCAAATTTCTTGACTTGCGAAATTTTCCCTTATAGCTAATGGTACATGGAGTTCATGGTGCTACTCACTCATCTGACTCACTCATGTGCCAAACTGCTTAATCCTGTGAGGGAAGGCGGGGTACACCCTAAACAGCTCACCAGACCATCACAGGGCACACACACACACACACAACCATTCACATCCACACCTAGGGGAAATTTGGAACAGCCAGTTAGCCTAATGTACATGTCTTTAGACTGAGGGAGGAAACCAGAGTACCCGGAGGAATCCCTAGCTAGCACAGGGATGACATGCATACACAGAAACACCCACGTCAAGCCCGCGACTGGAACCCAGGACCTTAGTGCTGTGAGGCGGATGTTCCCATCACTACCGCCCCAGTGGAATTCAAATGAAATTAAAAATGATTTTTCTCTCACCACTGAATATCATACATGGTTTTTTCTAAAACAATTCTGGATTTACTGTGGGTCAAACACAGTTCTCTGTTCACAGTTACTGTGAGTTCACCAGTTTTTTTCCACTCTGTACTGAACATGAAATGGGTAAAACACCCAAAATGAATGAACGAATGAATTGCCAATTTATAATTAAATCAGCAAAACACAGGAATAAAGGTCTGGACTTACGGTGGTAATAATAATAATAATAATAATATTGTAATTGTTTCAGGTGATGTTAGCTGAAAAGAAAACTCCACTGGGCATGCTCAATCTGCCTCTCCTCCAGTTACTCAATGTCTCAGACCTGACTCTGGACCAGCGTTTCCGACTGGAACGTTCCGGTGCCAACAGTGAGCTCAAGATGAAAGCCATCCTCCGGGTGAGCTGCTAAACTGAGACCTGGAAGAGTCCATGTTTTCCTATTAAGTTTGTGTTTTTCTGTTGTAATCCTAGTAAACCTTTACATTTTAGTATGAATGACTTGTGCTTGGTTCCTCTTTAAGTTAGTTTGCCACATTGCTGATTTGATGCTGATTTGGCTGTTATATATCACTGACTTGGAATATATATACACACACACACACACACACACACACACACACACACACACACACACACACTGTACATTGTATTATTAATGACAAAACTCAGTTCAGCAGACATATATGTATCAACAACATCAAACATTAACCGGAGCACAGAACATGAACTCGTCTAATGGATAATTTAACTAACAAAACAGCTGATCGGCTGGACACGGAAATCAGCTAGGAAAAGGCAGTGAAAAGAAAACTCCTTTCCTGCTTTTGCTTCAGAGCGTAGACGGCAAACTACATCAGCCTCGGACCCTTATCGATAGAGATTTCTATTGGGAGTGCTGCTTTTAGGCTGTGCCTATATCTTTATATCATTTCTTTGTGCAATTTCTCGCAAATGTGTTGATTAATTTTTCCAGTCATTGTTCTTAATTTTGTATTTCCTACAATGCCTCATTGTCATAATGCAATCTATATATTTTTTCGAGCAACACTTTTGTTATGTATGCTTGCTAGTATCTTTACTACACTACTTTTGTCATCCCAGTTCCTGAAGCCTGAGCAGAAAAATACAAACCCTCCAGTGGTCAATCTGGAACATGCAGGGAAACAGGTCCAGCAACCTCAGCAATTCCAGCCTAATCCGAATACCACAACGACAAACCAGTCCTCCACATCTCAGATACAGATGCCTGTCAACTCTTCCAGTGGGTACCAGCCCGAGTATATGTCCCGGAGGGGTTCTCTCATGGTCCCAGGGCCTGTCTCAGGCTCCAAATCCATGCGGCGTTATGATTCGCACAGCCTCCTCTCTGAAAATTCCATCGCGTCTTCGCGCTTAGACCTGGCTGATGGGGCCCCTTACCCAGAGTGAGTGTGATGTACTGTATAACGCCATGTATACAATATGAGTCTGGAGACAGAAATACAAAAATGAAGATTGTGTTATTGTGTTAGATTTTTAGGTTCGATTACTTTTTAACCAAATGATAAAAGTGCCTATGTGTTTTCCTGCAGTAAGATTTCCCTTTCGAAAATCTGACTTGACATTTCAGGCTACTGCTTTGAGAGTGAGCGAGCAAGATAGAGCGACAGAGAAAGAGAGAGAGAGAATGTTGCAATAAAACAGTGCAACAGATCATTGTATCCAGTATAAATACATAATTAGCTGAAGGTGAGGTGGATATCGATTGTCGTTCTGTCACAGGGATATTCAGTGATATCCATTAAGCCTGAGGTGAATGATTGCTTTAAGCATAATTACATCTACGAAATATCGCGACGTCGTTTTCGGTTGGTTTCGCCCAAAAATACCACCATTATTCTCGAAATTAGCGGTCTCTTCGAACCTATGAATATCTTTGATTATCATATTGGTATATGTGAAACAGTCTAATCTCGCACCAAATTTTTGCGCAGGTCCAAATTTTTTCATCAAGACCGCAAATGCAGATCATTTATCACAATTTTGACCAACAATTTCCGAAAATATGCAAATTCCACTTCAAATTTATTCGATTCCCTTTGAAATAAAATTCTCCCAGTCACTTTATCTCTCTCTTTCCCTCTCTCTCTCTCCCTCTCTCTCCCTCTCTCTCTCTCTCTCTCTTTCTCTCTACCCCCCCCCCCTCTTTCCACTGTATTTTTTTTTTCATCTGATTCACAAACAGACACTGTTGGGTTTATGCTCATAAGTCTGAATTGTGGTTACTGTTTTTTCCGCTTGTTCTTTAAAATTCGCTTGTTCTTTCGGACATGACCGCTTACGTGTGAGTCAGACTTTAGTATATACTGAGTAAGGACATAAGGGGAAAAGTAGAACAAGTTTTTTTTATCATTTTTTTTCATAATTTTTATAATTCAAGCATTATACTGAGTTTATGGGTTTCATATCAGATCGCACCATTCCTGTGATTGAGAAGCACCACAACCTGAATATGCATTATATTTAATATATCATAATATATTTTTATGATTTATTTTAGTGCAAAACACTGACACCAAATGGCCCAGAAGGAAAACAAATCATGGTTCACCTGTGATGAAATCTGGGGTGGAAATCCAAAACCATAAATATGACACAGAATAATTTGCAGAATGTTATGATATGCAAAATACGTTTGTACATTTTATCATTAACGTGAAGTTTTGATTGATTTGAAGTCTTTCCATGGCTACTTGGCTTTTTACTACAATGATGTCCACCAACAATTCCTTGTAAGATATTCTAAGCTGACAAAAATGCATCACTGACACCTTTTTCTGTTAAAAATGAATTCGGATGTTGTAGCAGAAAGTGCCCAGAGCACCCTGGAGCTGAAGGCTGTTAGATTTCTTCCGCTCATAGCTACGTTTCTTATTGGTTCCTTACGTTCATAGCCAGGTGCTCGCTGTTGATTTGTATGAACTCATAGCTGTATGCTAAACGCTAGTTTTCATGAGATCGTAGTCCCCTGCTTACTACTATTTCTTATGAGCTCATAGCCTGATGCTAACTGTGAGTCTCACGTTTATATTAGACTTCGTAATGGTTATATGAAGAATGATTCTGTCACAGTGCTTCTTGCAAAACAAAAAAAAAAACTTAAGTCCAACATCTCTCTTGTTGAAGTTATCTAGGACTTACAGCTGTGGTAAAACCAACCGGACTACAATTAGGACTGTAATGAGATTTACATCTACATAA
>JAOUQZ010000047.1:5736155-5750631 GCA_028564935.1 Neosilurus hyrtlii
GTGTGTGTGTGTGTATGTGTGTGTGTGTGTGTGTGTGTGTGTGTGTGTGTGTGTGTGTGTGTGTGTGTGTGTGAGTGCGTGTGTATGTGTGTGAGTGCGTGTGTGTGTGACCCAGCTTCTTTCTCCCAGTGACATGGTTGAGATGGGTTCTAGCCTCTCCGTCAGTGGTTTGACAAATGAGTGTGTATATGTTATATAGTTCAGAATACTTTTAAACACACACACACACACACACACACACACACACACACACACACACACACACACACACACGCGTGAAGTGTTTTTGAAGCGTGCGTCTCTGTGCAGTCCACCTTAAAAAAAAAAGTTGTATAATTTCCTGAAACGCCCCGTGCCTAAAGCAACACACACACACACACACACACACACACACGCGAGCGCGCGCACACACTACCTGCCGGAATGGTGAAGTTTGTATCCAAACAGCAGTCAGAAGCGACTCGGGAGGATTTGGGTTGAGTCGCACTTTTCGGTAGTTAGTGCGCACACACATAAAGTGAAGGACTGTACAGTGTGTGTGTGTGTGTGTGTGTGTGTGTGTGTGTGTGTGTGTGTGTTAATGGTTTTAAATGTCTGCGCTGCTTCCAGTCTAAAGGCGGAACATCCTCATCATCCTCATCATCCTCATCTCTGATGAAACTCTGGGTGTCAGAGCGACTCTGCAGCACCTCACACCCGGACCTGTGATTATTATTATTATTATTATTATTATTATTATTATTATTATTATTATTATTTCCATGAGAAGAAGCCCGCAGTGTCCGGTGGCGGAAGCAGACACACAGAGACCCGAGTGACTCGGTGGATCCTGGAGTTTTCATCATCATCATCATCATCATCATCATCATCATCATCATTATTATTATTAATATTATTATAAGGTTATTAATGCCTTCAGCCTGACGGATCTGTAACAGGTTTGTGGAGGAGGTTAAAGCCCGACCATGCTGGATAACGACAGATACGCAGGAAAGAAGAGGAAGAAACCTGCACAGAAGCAGTAAGCTCGAGTTATGATTATTATTATTATTATTATTATTATTATTATTATTATTATTATTATTATTATTATTATTATTATAATAAAACACTGCGCCCGGGGGGAAGTGAACACAGCGCTGCTGTAGCAGCAGGTATCTGTAGGAAGGTAGGGATAGAAGGCTGTAAAGTGACCTGTTGTTTGTTTAGATCAGGGAAACATGTCTGTGTGTTGGTGTTTTTGTTTTTATTGTTGCTGTAATTGAGCGTACTGTAATTGTTAATCCCGAAAGAATGATTGTAATCCTAAACGGCGTCGTGCTGGATGTTTAGTGCGCACTGGAGCCGCGTAGGCGCCGTTCACTTCATGCGCGGTTCAGGGCGCCTAGGTAGGGAGCACGAAGGGATTCGGGCACGAGCGCGAGTTTGCGAGCGGAGCCTTTGCTCGCACGCGATGCTCGCGAGAGGGAGGGGTGAAGGGTAGAGCCGCGCGCACTGGCCTCAAGTATGGCAGTGTAATCTGATATATCCACCCCCCCCCCACACCCCCCAACCACCCTCTCTCTCCCTTTTAATGTGGGAAAGCTCTTCTCCCTCTCCACTGCCCCTCTGTTGACATATTTGAGGACCCGCTCTGTTAAAAAAAAAAAAGAAAAGAAGAAAAAAGTTGTTCACACGAAATGAACTGAGCAACCCCAGAGACGAGGGAAACGCACGCGAGCCCGGAGCCTGCTCCTGCGCATGCGCACAAGGCGAACACTGCCTCTGTCGCCATTATTACTTTCTGCTGTGAATAAAAGAAAACATGAGCTCAGCTAATCATAGCACACAGTCTGCCATCATAACTATTATTATCATCATCATAATAACAAGTAGGATGATAATAATAATAATAATAATAATTATTATTATTATCATCATCATACCTATTATTATTATTATTATCATCATATTTATTATTATTATTAATTATTATTATCATATTTATTATTATTATTATCATATTTATTATTATTATTAATTATTATTATCATATTTATTATTATTATTATTAATTAATATTATTGTTATTATTATTATTAATATTATTATTATCAACATCATACCTATTACTATCATATTTATTATTATTATTATTGTAATTATTAATATTATTATCATTATTAATATTATTATTACTATTATTATTATCATTATTATTATCATAATCATTATTATCATATATATTATTATTATTATTATTATTATTGGATTTAATATTATTATTATCATTATTATTATCATCATCATCATATTATTATTATTATTATTATTATTATTGATATTATTGTATATTGTTGAATATTATTACTATAATAATGATAATAATTATTATTATCATTATTATTATTATTATTATTGTCATTATTAATATTATTATTACTATTATTATTATTATTATTATTATTAATATTATTAATATCATTGTACTTATTATTATTATTATTGATATTATTGAATATTATTGAATATTATTACTATAATAATGATAATAATTATTATTACTATTATTATTATTATTGTCATTATTAATATTATTATTACTATTATTATTATTATTATTATTATTGTTATCGAGGATAATTCTCTGTAAGGTTCTCAGGCTGGTGATAGTCGTGCTATTTATTCATTTATTTATTTATTTTCAGCAGGTGGCACAGTGCCATAGTGGTCAGCAAAAAAGTCCTGGGTTCAAGTCCGAGGTTCAGGTGTTTCTGTGTTGAGTTTGCATGTTCTCCCCGTGCTTGTGTGGGTTCCCTCCAGGTACTCCGGTTTCCTCCCACAGTCCCGAAAACATGCACAGTAGGCTAACTTAATACGCTGTTCCAAAATGAGTGATAAATTGTGTGTGTGTTGGCCCTGTGATGGTCTGACGAGCTGTAGGGTGTACTGCAGGGTGTACCCCGCCCCTACCCAGAGTCGGCTGAGATAGGCTCCAGTCTTCCTGTGACCCCTAATAGGATTATGCGATTCAGCAAATGAGTGCGTGAGTGAGTGTGTACGTTTTTAACCAACAGAGTGAGGACATTTTTGGGATGTGAGGACAGTCACTTCTTCAAATGGAGTTTTGAGGGATAAGATATGGGTTTCTTTTTTCTTCTTTTTTTTTTTTTTTGGTTCGGTGTAGATTTAGAGAGAAGGTTGAGTCAGACATTTAGTTGTGGTGGTTATGATTAGGGTAAGTGTGTATGGAATGCATTATGTCCCCACGGAGATAGAAATACACTCTGAGTGTATGTGTTGTTTTTTTGTTTGTTTTTGCAGTACTGTATTAATCCTGCAAGGGAAATTATTGCTTCTGCATGTAACCCATCCAAAGTGAACACACACACGTAGACAGTGAGCGCACTCACACTCGAGGCAGTGGGCTGCCACACACACTGGGGTGCCCGGAGAGCAGTTAGAGGTTGGGCCCTTGCTCAAGGGCTTTTCCTGTTGCTTCGGGAATCGAACCCGCGACCTTTCAGGCCCTAAGCCGCTTCTCTAAACATTAGGCCACGGCTGCCCCCTTGTTTTTGACCAACATCAATAGAATTATATGCACATTTTTTATATTTTGGGGGAATTTTTGATGGTCCCGATGAAGATTTCTTTAAAATAAACACATACTTCATAAATACATGAACTAAAAGAGCCAAATGGCTTGGTTACTAAGGGTGAGTGTATATGTGTGTGTGTGTGTGTGTGTGTGTGTGTGTGTGGGCATGTGTGTGTTTACCCTAACGTAACCTCATTATCAACACAGTTACCATGTTGGTATATATCTATATTGCTCTGGTCTGTGTGGTGATAAGGTCCCTCACTGCTCACTAATATTAAAGACATTATAAAACCTGTTATGAAGGAACACTGCAAACTGAATATAATAACTCAAAATGCTTTTACGTTTATGGCTAATGTCCGTATACAGAGCCACTTACATTGTTATCTCATTTGTATTAATGAGCAGTTGAAGGTTAAAGTCCTCTTTTAAGGGGCCCCACAGTGGCAGCTTGTTGGCACTGGGGCTTGAACTTCCGACCTTTTAATAAGTAACCCAGAGTAGGCTTGTTACGACCAATAAAACTATCGAATGATCACTTTCTTTAAGATTTTTCTGTTATTTTGCTCGATCTTGCTCGATTATTGCTTGTACATCCATGTTCAATGCTCGAGTGCAGTCAACAGCTGATTTACGTGCCTAACCCGGAGCATTAACCACTGGGTTCACACTGTCCCTGAGGAAAAACAACTGGGTTGCAGCTGTATGTCCCACCAAAACTTGAACTCAGACGGCTGGATTTAGAGTCCAGAATGCTAATCATGGCGGCACGGTGGCATAGTGGTTATCACGTGTGCCTCACTGTAAGAAGGTGCCAGGTTTGAGTCCCGTGCTTGGTATTTTCTGTGTGGAGTTTGCATGTTCTCCCTGTGCTTGTGTGGGTTTCCTCCAGGTACTCTGGTTTCCTCCCACAGTCCAAAGACATGCACATTAGGCTAATTGGCAGATCCAAGTTGCCTCTAGATGTGGATGCTAGTGTAAATGGTTGTATGTTTGTTAGCCCTGTGACACCCTGGCGAGCTGTTCAGGGTGGCTTTGCCCAGTCCTGGCTGAGATAGGCTCCAGCTTTGCCGTGATTTTAGCAGGATTAAGCGGTTCGGTCAATGAGAGGGTGTGGGAGGGGAGTAAGAGGGTGCTAACCGTTACACCATGGAACCTGATAATTAATCCACATTAATGTGCACCGCCTCATTTCTTCCTTTAAGAGCTATTACATGAACCTCTCCTGGATTTATCCCGGCGATGATTGCTACATGTGTTTTAGATGTATAACATGGTTGATGTGTGATGAGTTCACATTTCATCTGAGTGATTCATATTTAGCGGACCAGGCCAGTACTGGGCGCCGGCCAGGCTAAGATCAATTGCAAATGGTGAACGCTGTTGGACTTCACGACCCCGACGCAAGCACGCATGTTTCATTTTAAACCTAAAAAGTGTAGTCATAGCACATCTTGACTACACCTGCGCATGGTTACAATGAGTGTGTGTGTGTGTGTGTGTAATTATGCTTTGCCTACTCGTTTGCATTGCATTTTACTAATGAAGCGTTGAACAGAAATTTGAATGCTCAAAGACAAATACAGTCCTGCCAGTCTAAACATAGTCACATTATTAGCATGGAGGAAGTCTGGTAGTGGTTTTGGATGAGCTTTAAGGAGAGGGGTCTAATACTTCCCCAAACAGACGTCTCGCTTTTTCCTGGATGCTGTCATGAGGCTGGAGGCTGGAAAGAAGTAGTTCACAGCAACTTATACAGAGAAGTTTCACAAAAATGCTCATTTACTACCACTACGTTGCAATTTATAAACAAAAAAAAATCTAAAAAAAGATGCTTCTCTGCCTCTGAGCGCACTTTCAGCCAACAATCCAAATCCTTACAGTGAGCTACACTACAATTACAAAACTGTGCAATCACATAACAACAAAAGAACACACTGTAAACACATATAAAAGCTAACCTGTTATCTGGATGATGGTTGGATGTCAAAAAAAAACCTCTAGACATCCCTTCATCTTCACCTTCTTCCGCTTGATCCGGGGTCGGGTCACGGGGGCCACAGACTAAGCAGTGAGGTCCAGATGTGCCTCTCCCCAGCCACGTCCTCCAGCCCTTCCAGAGAGACACAGAGGTGTTCCAAGACCAGTCAGGAGACGTAGTCCCTTCATCGTGTACTGGGTCGACCCCAGGGTCTCTCCTCTCAGCTCGGAGGAGCAGCGGTTCTACTCCAAGCTCTTCCCGGATGTCCGAACTTCTTACCCTGTCTCTGAGGAAGAGCCACCCTGCAAACGAAGCTCATGACAGCTGCTTGTGTCTGCGATCTTGTTCTTTCAGTCACTACCCAAAGCTCGTGACCATAGGTGAGGGTAGGAACAAAAATCGACTGGTAAATTGAGAGCTTTGCCTTCCAGCTCAGCTCCTTCTTCACCATGACAGACCAGTACAAGCTCCGCTTTACAGCAGAGGCTGCACCGATCCGCCTGTTGATCTCTCGCTCCATCCTTCCCTGACTCGTGAACAATACCCCGAGATACTTGAACTCCACCCCTAGCCCTTCTGCACTTATAACACTATAATAACTATGATTATATCAGAAAGACAAAAAGGTCATCAAAAAACAAAATGAAGCCTGAAGCCTGTGTTAACATTGACGTGTATCATCATTACTTATGTTGTAATCGACTAAAACACATAACTCGGCCTCTGACTGTGCTATCAGAAATAGGGGTAAGGAGTTCCCAAGTAGTAAAAAGTACAGATAAAGGCTACATTTGAATGTTTTCCCTGCTTCCAACGCTCAAATAATAAGGTAAATTACTGCCCTTTCTGAGGCGAAGTGTGTATATGAGAGCAGGGAAAACACTTAAGTTTGCAGGACACTGGGTTCTCCAGGACCAGGGTTGGGAACGTCTGCCGCAGACTACTGTACAGTTTCAGTGACAAGATGCTGTAGCCCTATTGGTACAGTATTGCACTTTATGTACTGAAGCCCGGATTCACACAGGAAGTCGATGATCGTCAGCAGAATTAATGACGAGGGGTATAATTTTCTCAAGTGACACAAAGTGGGCGTGGCCTCCTGAAGTAGAATACCAAATATTAGTATATGACACAATATGATTGGTCCGCTATCTTAGGATTAAAGAAATGATCCCGAGTGGATAGTGTCTGAGTCAAAATGATAGACACCCACAGTTTGCCATGATCCCTTGGAGTAGGCGGCGGCATTATTGTCCAGCTTTAAAATGGAAAAATAAATCATAAAAACCCCCTTTTAGTCTGTTCTTCCTGTGTTTCCATGTAGTATATAGTTAAACTTTAAATGAGTGTAAACACACCTTAAGGGAGCACGGTTTACTCATTTAATGTTGACATTTTGTCTCAGAGATTGTAGAGTGATGATCGCTTCGCCCTCGGCACATAATTGTTTAGTGAGGCCGTTTGATGAAACGAGCTGCTGCAAGAGGGGAAAAAGAGGGATGAAAAACTGCAGGTCAACATGGTGGTCATGAGGTGTTTGGAGATGAGAGATGATGTAGTATATCAAGTTTGGTGGCTGTCAGATTAACAAGTGGCTGAATAAAAAGAATTTGAAAAATGCATTGATGTGCATGTAGAAAAAGTGACGTGACGTGGCTTGAGGCAGCACAAGAACCGTGTTGCCTGTCACCTGAGAACAGGCCCAGAGACGGCCTTGAGTCTAAAACCCAATGTATTTCTACACAGCTAATTCCCCAGTGTTGGATTAACACCCGGAGTTGTGAAATCATTTGGCCTTAAATGATCACGGTGTTAATTCAACATTAGAAATTTTACTGTGTGTAGGGCGACAGTGAATGGATTTCTTTGGGAGAAATAAATAATGAGGGAGGGGAGGCATTATGGATACAGATACAGGGTGTCGTGACCCGCTATATCATATCAAATTTGGTGGCTTTGGCTTAGAAGGCATGCGGGCAGCAAAGGTTCGAATTTTAAGCCCATTGTACTGATGTAGTGAAATTTCAAGCACAAAACCTGTAGGGGGAGTTAGAGCTGAAATAAAAATAATAACACTAATAAAAAGAATGAAGAAGAGCAAGGAAGCACACTAACAAACTACTGGGAAACATTGCCATTCCCTCCCTCACTCACTAACTGATTAAACCACCTTAAGTTAACGGGGAGGCTCAGGCCTTCTGTTAAAGCAGGTGCGATCGCGCTTGCGCTTTATCGCGCTCGTAAATTGCGATTTTCAAGCGTTATTAATCGCACTCCATCGATTTTAGTACAAACAGCACCCTGTGGTGTAAAAAATTGGTCTATATTGACACTGGTGTCGTTTATACGTGATCTGCCGTTTTTCTCGATGTTTACTTGTAGCCATATATAACGCGTATTCTGATTGGTTCCTTTGGGGAGATCAGCCAATCAGAGATCGCCTTTCACTGCTGGTTTCGTTCAGTGGTATGGCTCGCGAGTGGCGCATCATCAAGGTGTGCGACTATCAACCCGGAGATCGCAAGTTTGAATCCGGGTTGATGCCACAGCCATCCATTAGTTAAAAAAGATAACAATAAAAGGCAGATCAAAATACTGCAGTAGAGAAATCGTACATCACCTTCTTAAGAGACATTAGTAGTCATATGTCATTAAAAAAATCACACCCCAAAGCATCTCTCGGGGAGCTTTTCTTGGAGTGTGAAGAGCTCTCCATGCTAATGTCTGGAGTGTGATTGATAGCACTCGGAAGAAAATCTTATGAAAAAGCCTGGAGGCTGGAACCTATCTCAGCCGACACTGAGCGAAGACAGGGTACACCAGACCATCGCAGGGCTAGCACACTCAAGTATTCACATTCACACTCACACCTAGGGTCAATTTGGACTGTGGGAGGAAACCAGAGTATACAGAGGAAACCCATGCAAGCACAGGTAGAACACACAGATGCACCCTGGTCAGAGAATCGAACCCAGGACCTTCTTGCTGTGAGGTGGACGTGCTAACCACTACACCACCGTGTGCCACTCCCCACCATAGAAATCGTTAGGTGTGCACTTGTCAAGCTTCTTGAGGTTAAACCTGGACTGTGCTCTAATATGTTTTTGTTATCCTTCCTCAGGAAACAGGTTACTGATGCCACCAAGTCCAATCCTTCAAAGAGGCACAGGGATCGCTTGAACGGCGAGCTGGACAGGCTGACCAACATGCTGCCCTTCCCTGAGAACGTGCGCACTCGCTTGGACAAACTCTCAGTCCTGCGTCTGAGTGTGGGCTACCTGAAAGTGAAGAGCTTCTTCAACGGTTAGTGGGAAAGCAGTTTGTTTTACTCGAATAAAATAAGTCGTACAGTGTCTGTGTGGTTCCTGACTTCACTTAGAAGTCTGCCGTGTTTATCAGGTAGGATGAGGAATGGAGTGCTTGCTTTTGAGTCATACAGTTAAGTCAGCGACCTAATCTAAGTAAAGAAGGAAATGATTTTGGAAACACTCCCCAGCTCAGGTCAGCGGAGTAATCGACACCAGATGTGTTTCCATTGTGATTTAAAGTTACTAAATATTTTATGGTACTAGGCTCCATCTAGAAGCCTACAGGCTCTTCGCTTCGCCTTTTAGACACTAACTTGTTGCCATGTATTGTGGGATTTTATAAGAATGCTGGAAATCCTACTTAGCTTGTGGGCTTAAAGGGTGGGGGGGTTGAAGGCACTTTCAGACAAACTGTTTACTTTCCAGAATGGTCCAGAGTAGAACCTCTAAGCAGGCTTTTTTTCCCCCATTAACCTGCTTAATGCACAATTTGACATTGCGAACTAAAAAATAAAGTGCAAGTAATGGAAAACCCCTCAAATATCAAAGTCTTTCAGTCTTTCCTCACTTTTCATCGAAGTGAAAATCAAAGCAGAGTTTAATTCACCATTTGCCAAACCACGCAATCCTACTAGGGTCGCGGAGAGGCTGGTGCCTATTTCAGCCGGCTCGGTGAAGGTGGGGTACACCCTGGGCACCACAGGGCAATACTCACACCTAGGGTAAATTTTTGTAACACACAGTTATCCTAATAGGAAACCATAGGACCGAGAGGAAACCCATACAAGCACAGGAAGAGCTGGAACACAGAAACCCTGGACCCAGGACGTTCTTGCTGCTAAGTGGACGTGCTAACCACTGCGCCACCGTGCAATCCAAAGCAGTATTTCACCATGGGAATGGGAACGCATTCATGTTTACTTCACATAGCTTGACAAATCACCGTGCCAACACTTGTCAGGTCTTGGAGATCCGTCACCATGTTTAATTGGAACAATGATCATGAGAGGAGAAAACCAAGGTTCAACGTTGCAGTGCACGTTCGCGAGTGAATAGCCGATGTGTTTTTTTATCTTCTGTTATCAGTTTATTTTGACGGAAATACAAAGGTTTTCCACCAAAACCACCAAAACTCACAGGCTTATTATCTCTTATTCACCTGATTTACATCTTGTCTTGGCTCTGTGTCTGTTTCTGTAGCAATAATAACAATACCTTTTGTAGAAAGTGGAAAAGTCTGAGAATTAATGTGCTGTGTGCTTGCTCGCATTAACAGGTTTACTAATATCATCACGCCTGGTGCAGGGGTCATTGACACTCACGTACAGGAGAAAACAAATGAGAGATAACACAGCATTCATTCATTCATTCATCCTCAAAGCCGCCTAAACCTAATTAGGGATGAAGGGAGGCTGACACCTATCTAAGCCTACTCTGGGCAAAGGCGAGGTACACCCTGAACAGCTCGCCAGATCATTGTAGGGTTACACACCCGTCTATTCACACTAACACTCACATCTAGGAACAATTTGGAACTGCCAGTTTGGGGGAGAACATGCAAACCCCACACAGAAACGCCCCGAGCCCGGGAATCGAACCCAGGACCTTCTAGCTGTGAGGACATGCTGCGCCATCGTGCCGCTGTGATAATACTGTATTTCATATTCGTATATCTGGGGAGTGAATGAGCCCCTTTAATCACATAACAGCGCTCGGATCATTTGCTGTTGGGTTTTGCTGTCATGAAACAATAAATCGCTATAAATATAAAGACCAACTGCACTGAAAACCCAGTACTTTGTCATGATGTCACAACTCTACTGGCTTGTTGTGGAGACTTTTGAGATGAATATCCTGTACATAGCAATGAATAGCATGTGGGGAATCTGATTTAACTAACCAGGAGCACATTCTTAAAACTTATAGCAATGGCTTATTAACAAGCCTGATAAAGATCAACCAAGTTCATATCAGTAATGAACATCTGCTATGTAACAAATGCTATGCATGGCTCGAAATAATGACCAAACGTCTAGACAGTTCGACCTTTCATCCATTACTGGATTTCTATTGGCCGTTGTAGCAAATCCATCCATATTCCAAGATGCAGGGATACGCTGTCACTGGATATACTATAATAAAAATCTCTTTGGCCAGGATTAGGATAAATCGATGCCAAACTTTTACTGAATAAAGGAGAAGAATGCGGCATATTGAAATAACTATGCCAGAGAAATGAACGTACATGAGTGGCTTTTATCTCGCATCAAAGCGATTAGTCATACAGAATGCCACTGAGTCAGTCGTTTGGCTTCATTCAGTCATGAAGCACTCATAAAAAGCCTGGGCTGTCTCACTGTTCTTGAGCTTCACACACATCTTGAACACACCTTATTGGGCCTTGTGTATCATCCCTCAGAAAGAGAACAGAATATTGGTAGCATGGGCTAACCTCTGTCATAGGTGGGGGTCTGTAGTGCCTAAACCCAAAAGCCTGAAATGGAGCAGATGAAGAATAGTGAGTACCTAATTATTTATGTAGCACATAATATAAATGATTTATGTAAGAGCTAGTTTATTCCTTTTGTGTTCTTCCAATGCCTGAAAGTCTGCACCTATGATGATGACATTTAACGATGTCTTGATGCCCGTAGTTGCTCGGTTACCTAATTCCTCATCGCATACTTTGAGTTATGTATTAACATGCCACACAAAGCTTCCTGTGTTTAGCAATTAACCTCCAGTGAACTCCTCGTAAATATACCAAGGCATCGCAGAAAAAGCCTCAAGCTTGTATCATGCTAGTCAGTGAAGTATGTTTACTATTTCTGCAGCACTCTAAAGCAGAGTGAAAGGAAAGCCTTTCAAACTCTCAGGTGGTTTTTACCTGCATCTATGAAGTTACAATCTGCTAAATTGCTTTCTATAGTGCAAAATTGTGAGAATGGGACAAGAACACATCAGTTCCAAGAAGGGAAGATAACGGCAATAATAACAGTATACAGGTATTAAACTATCGAATCAGATATAAACTAGTGATTTTCTGAAAAATAAAAATAAAATTAGGCACATAATACTACATTACATTTACATGCACTACCAAACAAAAGTTTGGACACTTCCAGTTGCTTGTGTGTCCAAATGTATGACTGGTATTTATTTTTATAAGAACTATAAAGGGTACCAGAACTCACATACTGAAATTACTGAACATTAAAAATTCCATATAATTTCAGTTATGTTTTATTTTATATACACATATACTTAAAAAGTGTTATTTATAAATGTAATTTATTTGATATCTATATATTCATTGGGTTTAAATCAGTGGAATAACATCAGACAAGTTGGATGTTGCCCAAGTTCCTGATTTCCCAAATTCCAAGTTGAATAATCGTGCCATTGTATTAATCACTACTTTAACTGCAGAAAGTTAATCAGAGTAATCGGTGCAGTGGTTTGCAGTGTAACTTAGGAAGAAGTAAAAAACTGTACCTTGTGAGGAAATAATTGTTTATAAAAGTTGATGTAACATACAGTACTAGTCAAAAGTCTGGACACACCCAATCATTCTTACTGAAACTGAAGGTGTGTTCAAACTTTTGACTGGTACATTGTGTGTGTGTGTGTGTGTGTGTGTGTGTGTACAATGGAGAGAATTGAATTCTGTAATTCTACAAAAATCTAAGCAATATTTTTGTCCGATAACCCGGTTTATCAGAATTAAGAAAAGATTTTACTAGTGTAGCTGGAACTAAACTTCATCTATACATCAGTTAACAAGAGACAGTCATAAAGTATGCAAGTGCCTGCTTAAGGGGGTCCCTTGTATAATTTTAAAAAGACAACCCTGTCCATGAAACAGCCCAGATCTAAACTCATCCCAAGGAAAGTTTCAGAAGATCCACATACAAGGGTACCTTAGGCAACTTCATAAACTTTGATAATCTGTGTCCTCACTCCCATACACTGTCGTACAATATAAAGTAGACTTTACATGCATGTGATCGAGTGAGTGGTTTGAAAATCAGCTGATTGTTTTGGTTCGAGGTGTAAATGAACAATACGTGAAATGGTTGACATTTTGTAAACTGTCCGTATCAGGTTGCTGTATTGTGATTCGAGGCCCGATTCCTAGCAAGCTTTTGTACCCAGTTCAATGTGATTCATTGTGGCTCTGCACATTGTCTTGCGATCCCTCTCGCTGAGTTTAAATGTGCATGATAATGCATTTATTTCTTTCTTTATTTATTTTTTAGCTTCACAAAGAAAACATGGTTTGGCTGAGATCCATCTCGAGCTCCACTTGGACAGCGCTCAAAGACGTCGTCTTACAACTTTTCAATCGGTTTCACAATGACACAATGACATTCCAAAACAAATATTTTTCTCCTTGAGCGATCGAGGAAATGCTTAGCACGCAAAGTGGATCTGTGTAGAAAAAAAAGCACCTCTTGTTAAGGGGGAAGAGTTTACACCTCAAGATTTGAGTAGGAACAGATGCTTGAACCATTTAGTTAAGAACTAAATCTTTGCTTTGGAAAAAAAACAACAGCACAGCTCTGGGAACTGACCCAGCAAAAAAACAACCACTTAAAAGACTTTGGGGTGGTGGTGGTGGTGGTGGTGGTGGTGTTTCCTCAAACATATGTCTCACTTATAATGTCTTTTAATAATCGTTACTTGAAATGGTTTGGGGCTTTTGTACCTTCTCTGTGGTTTACACACTTTATTCAGATTTCACTTAGACACAGTATTCAGTCAAGGTCCCCAAAAGCCCTTTAATTTTTAGCAAATGTGCACCTATCAAAACAACCTTCCACCCCCATGCAAACTGCCGGCTTATCAGATCCTGGCGTCTAAATTTAGACATATATTGGGCTAGTCCATCTTTGTTTTAAATCGTAGTGACGCCAGCACATGGGCTTCTTTTCTCAAACCTTTGATTATCATCTTGGAAAATGATAACGATCAGACGAGCAAAATCCCCAGTGGAGAAAGATGGGCCTCTACTGAATCCAGATAAGCATGCACACATCAGGGCTTGTTTGGATCTGAGCTGGGTGCAAATAAATGAAGGGTTCTAGCTTGTTCTTTCAAACCCTACTTTCAGAATATGCAGATGTACCACCTAACGGAGAGGTTGGACCTTATTTAATGCTTGCGCTAGCTTTTTGGATAGGATTCGACATTAGAAAAACAGTTCTTCCTGGTGAAATTACCTGTGGAATGTAGTCTGGGTCATTCCTGTAAAGAGATTTAACTGGAGTGAAAGACAGATGAATACATTTTTGTCGTAGTGACAGTGGGGAAGAGGGATTGATATAAAGTCCTCGAGCACAGGAAATTAGGACGATCACACCAGCCTCGAAATTACCCACTTGCTTGCACAGATTGTGCAGGTGTGAAGTCAGCAGGAGCTCTCTGTTCTCTTTTCATATCCAAAAGATTTCTCATGCTTGGAAGATTGTGACTATATATATATATATATATAATTGTATGTGCATATATACTGTGCACAAAATTTTATTTTATACACACACACACACACACACACACACACACACACACACACACATATATATATATATATATATATATATATAT
>JAOUQZ010000047.1:5773926-5803402 GCA_028564935.1 Neosilurus hyrtlii
ACAGAGATCAGTGATTGGCTGTGGCAATAATGGAGATCAGTGACTGGTCAGTGGCAGTAATAGAGATTAGTGATTGGATGTGGCAGTAACAGGGATCAGTGATTGGTCAGTGGCTATAATAGAGATCAGTGATTGGTCAGTGGCAATAATAGAGATCAGTGATTGGTCAGTGACAATAACAGAGATCAGTGATTGGCTGTGGCAATAATGGAGATCAGTGACTGGTCAGTGGCAGTAATAGAGATTAGTGATTGGCTGTGGCAGTAACAGGGATCAGTGATTGGTCAGTGGCAATAACAGAGATCAGTGATTGGCTGTGGCAATAATGGAGATCAGTGACTGGTCAGTGGCAGTAATAGAAATTAGTGATTGGCTGTGGCAGTAACAGGGATCAGTGATTGGTCAGTGGCAATAATAGAGATCAGTGATTGGCTGTGGCAATAATAGAGATCAGTGATTGGCTGTGGCAATAATAGAGATCAGAGGCTGGTCATTGGCAGTAATAAAGATCAGTGATTGGTCTTTGGCAATAAGAGGGATCAGTGATTGGCAGTGGCAGTAACAGGGATCAGTGATTGGCAGTGGCAATAATAGGGATCAGTGATTGGCAGTGGCAGTAACAGGGATCAGTGATTGGCAGTGGCAATAATAGGGATCAGTGATTGGTCAGTGGCAATAATAGAGATCAGTGATTGGTCAGTGGTTGTTATAGTGATCAGTGATTGGTTAGTGTAAACAATAGTTATTAGTGAATAGTTTTTACAAAGTAATATTTTAGCACATTACTGGCTGACGTGTGGTTCATCAGTTACTTAAATGTATTTTATGGGTAAACTCCTCTTGTTGTTCATGAATCATCTTTCCTTGTTCTGTTGTCATGTGTTTTTCAGATGTACACATTCTTTTGCTTATCTCATCTGTATCCAGGGATGATCTACATGCCTGAGCCTGACGTGCACTACATGGACAAAATGACTAAAGAGAAAGTGCCTCTGGATTCGGCCTACAACGGTAACTGCAGCTTAGAGAAGTTCTACCTGGATCCCAAAGCCGGGGACGGAAATTCGTACCGTCTGCAGTCCTGGCTGTACCTGATGAGGCTGCTGCAGTACTCGGACGCTATCGAGCATCTCCTCACCACAGGTTTGCAACCACAGCTGATTTAACACTTTCTTCTGACGTGGAAGAATCATGAACGTGTAGATTTTAACCTCCTGTGCTTGTTTCTTCAGGCCAGGGAGTTATCCTTGAGCGGTCTCCTTTCAGTGACGGGGTGTTCTTGGAGGCCATGTTTAACCAAGGCTACATCAGGAAGCAGTGTAAGTCCTTCTGGAGACTTATTTTGAGGGAAAACCTCACCTGGCTAGTGCAGGAATGAAATAAATTGGTGTTTAATATCTGCCACAACGCTACACTGTTTTTAGTTAATATTCTGGGAGATATGTTCATACCTCAGTGTGAACGCACTCATGCACTCGAAGTGGTACGCAATGCGCAAATTAAGACACAGCATGGCAGTGCTTTATACAAAGCACTGGCGCGGGAGACTCCTCCCATAAATGTTAAATAAATGTCTCGGTACATGAAGTTCTACAGTTCTGTGGCTTTTAAATTAAACAACACTTTGTTTATTTTACTCTTGGGTATAGATCATGTGGTGTGTCCACTATACGACCGGATATCTATGAACAGCTTCTGACCAATCAGGTTTGAGAATTGGTCAGCGCTGTGGTATAAATGTAGATCAAATTGGGGGGAACGAAGGGACTGTTTGTTCAAAACGTGTGTTTGGTATATGCGTTTTATCTTAATAAGTCACCGTCGAGCATTTCTTTCTCTGCCCTGCAGGTGTGGATCATTACAATGAAATTAAGGACATCAGCCTCTGTGAATTTTTGGCTCCTCATCTTGTCATCTACTTGGACTCTCCTGCTGAAGAGGTGCAGAATAAGCTGAAAGCGTCTGGAAAGGTGTGTACGATTGAACAACACAGACTTCACAAAGTGAGCTGAGCAGAAACTTCACGAGTTTCCAGAACATCCATCAAACTACGTTTAACGTTCAGATTTATCAGCAACTCAACAAGCCTCTTAATGGGAAAGTAAAGGAAAGCCTTCCAAACTCTCCTGTTACTTTGAAAATATGTTTTTATTCATAAGGTGGTTTTTACATTCTGCTGAAATCTGGCGTGCAAAACTGAACACTTAGCGTCTGCTGTAAACACACCTTCGCGTCCTTGTTGGAAACTGGTATGATATTATTGGCAGGTAGGTGCTGTGGATGCTCTGTGACCAAAAGTGTTTGGACAGCTTGTATTGCTTATCCCGGTCCAAAGCAAGAGTACTGATATCGAGTTGTAGTTATAATACCCACATGATCTTAACGATTCATGGTCAGTACACAGAGGTGCTGTCATGCTGGAGCAGGTTTGGGGTTCTTCATGTTCCAGTGAAGGGAAATTGTAATGATACAGTTTATGTTCACATTTTATACATTTATGTGTTCTTCCAACATTTCGGGGGAAAAAAACAGATATGTGTGAAACGGCCTGGTGTGCTCATACTTTGTCGTACATGCGCTCTTAAAACTGCCTTTTTTTTTTTTTTTTTAAGTTTGCGCCCCATTGCCGGTTGGCAGGTTTTTGGTTAGCTTCTGCCCACAAAGTAGCTTGGGAGCTATAGGAATGGGTTCTGTCTGTCTGTCTGTCACTTTAGTTTCCAGACATTTATTTGCCGCTTGCTGAAGCTGGGGCTTTTAAAATAGGTACAGTGGCTCACTACTATGAGTGCTAGGACGAGTTTGTGTGTGAGTGACCTTGACCTAATTTTCAAGGTCACAGAGGCAAATCTGTATATTAGGTTTCTCGTCACTTACTTGCCATGTGCTGAAGCTGGGGCTGTTGAACTTGCCGTGCTTGTTCTATAGTGGCATATTTTGAAACGGTCCTTTCGGCGGGAGCGTCTGGACCCCTGTGGTCTATTATTGTCATTATTATAATTATTTTAGTTAAAATACATCATGTAAGTGTAACGTGTTCCACATTAAGGGTAGTGCTGCTGGTCCTGTTTTTTATCAGATCTCATGCGTCTTCTGATGTGTGACATGTTTCTTATTCACGCAGCATGTTTCAACAGGACCGAAGCACAGTGGGACCTTTTTGGATTGGTCTGGTTTGTGAAAATGACTCTAGATTTCAGTCAGTAACGGTAGACTCCTCATATCCACCCTGCAGCTGTCAGACAGTCGGGTGAAACCTGAAATCATCGACTTGTTGTTTTTGAATTGTAGTACGATGCTGATAAACGCTGCAATCTGATTGGTCAGAATGCATGGATGGAGTTTGGCAGTGCAGTTTGAATGAACTTAACCCTGATCTTCTGCATCTCTTCTCCAGCCCTATCTCCAAAACGTACCCCTCTCCTACCTCAAGAGCATTGAGGCTGCTTACAAGAAGACCTTCCTGCCCAAGATCAGGTAACGTATCCACTTTCATTGATACACAAACATCAATATTTCAGTCGCTGTTATGAAATGTTTACTAAATGATTCCATGTGCTCATCCATTGCTGTGGTAAATATGGAGGTTGGGTGAATCACAGCTCTTGTTTATAAAAGCACGTGGAAACACATGATAAGTATGTGGTGATATGTATGATCCAGGTTATCAAGGTGCCTGTGTTTCACCCGGGTATACTCGAAAGGCAGTGGTGTTGCAGTGTGCCCCCTGGTGGACAAACTATGCAATAACAACACTCATTGCATGGATGAAAGGATCATCTTCCATCTGTTTTCTTTTTATGTTGTCATCTGTAACAGCTGATACTGATTAATCAGTAGGTTTATATGGGCTGATAATATTGGCTCACTGACTTATTTGTACAGCTGTGGCCTTAGATAAATCCCACGCGTTCTTCATAGAGGTGCTCTTGCATGGTCTTGCTCTTTATCTATCTATTTATTTATTTATTTACCAGATTTTTATATGTCCATGTATGGAAAAATGTCCCTTTATAATGCAGAGTACGCTGCTTTAACGTGATCACTATTAATGAAGTAGATTTTTTAAATTTTTTGTTCTATTTGGCATTTTTGCGAGTAATTTTCCTATTATTGATACAATAATATCCAATATTTAATAATGACTTGAGTATGTGTGTACATTCTTTACCCCTAATTATATTTTGAAACTCAGAGTTGGCATAAATTTATTTTTACTCTTCTCCACTGCTGGTTCTATTAAAGGGAAACTAAAGCCTAACTTGGTAAAGGCTTGCATACATTGTATACGCCTCGTGCCCGTCGAATTATTACACGATAATATACGAGGTAATTATCCTCACACTGTACTGCGAAAAGTTGCCCATGATTCACGTCACAGCCACAGTAATCACGGACGGGTTTTGGGTATACATCAACTGAGGTGTTTCCATTTGTTGATGTAAACATGCAGACGCCTGTCTGATGTTTGTAAATGTAATGTAGTATTATGTGTAGATGGGCCTCGTTGCCTTTTGTGTGAGCTACGCGGAAGGTACTGTGACGTGCTGATTTTTATTCCGCCGGAAATTGTGTGTGTGTGTGTGTGTGTGTGTGTGTGTGTGTGTGTTTGTCTGTCTGTCTGTCGGCAATCCATGAGTGTGCACTCGGTCGTAGTAAGTTATTACCTTTCTTAGGAGCTATATATTGTTGTTTGAGAGCTTACAGATGTTGTACTAAAGTTAAGTAATATTAAGATAGTCGTTACGTTTACAGACAAGAACTTTCCATTAGGTTTAATGCCGGGAGGTAATTAGATAATTAGATGCTCAACTTCGTCTTAACAAGTTAGACAGAGCATGCGTGCGTCCGAAGACTCGGAAGCGATATATTTTTAAATTTGATTTCTCCATTAATGACATAGGAACTAATGTCATGACTATTAGTAGTATTAGCATGAACACACTAGCCGTAGCCTGATGGTTAGAGTAGCGGCTTTGGGACCAAAAGGTTGCTGGTTCGATTCCCGAACCAGCAGGGAAAATGTGTGGTTGCGGGGGAGTGAGCTGCACTTTCCCTTTCTCCACGAACGCCGTATAAATGACTCCTCAGTACGTAGATTTATTTATTACATCCATACTGTGATTGCTTTGGAATACAAAACTATCAAAAAAAAATCTATGCTTTTATTTTGTGTTGCACCCTGGGAAAACGTTGCAGAAAATGTTATTTTCTACGAGCTTTAACCATCCATCTTGTTGTTTTTAGTTTGTCCCATGATTATTAAAGCAATTTTCTCCTTTGTCCATCACTAATTTTAACCAGTGACGCGTTAAACCCTTTGATAATTTATTTGTAACACATGTAACTCTGTTTTTATTTCAGTGAGGAGGCTGAAGTGCTCACGTACGATGCAGCGCAAGCTCAGGATATAGAGAAGGTAATGAAAAAGATCAAGGCAGGTTTTCTTGTATCGGTATCATCTTTTAGCTCTCTGTAGTGAGTTGGAAAGCATAACCATGTGTGTATGTTTATAGTGAAATGTATCTGTGTGTATGTTTCAGATTGCTGAGGATATCGAGTATCTGAAGTTTGATAAGGGCCCGTGGTTAGAGCAGGATGATGTCACGTTCCATCACATGAGAATTCTGTGAGTATGCAAACAAAGCAGGTGTAGAATTGTGGGTAGTGTTGGACATGTCATTGATATAAAGCAAGAAAAGGAGGGGTCCTAGAATAGAACCCTGTGGGACACCTGAAACTACCGGAAACCAGTCAGAATTGCAACCCTCAACTACCTCCCTGACAGATAAGCCCTGAACCAATTTAGAATCTCTAAATCTTATGAACGAAAGTCTGAACTTATGAATTAGAAATTTGTGAGGGACACTATCAAAGGTCTAAAATATGGAGTTTGTGTCCTGTCTGTTAAATAGTTTATCCATTTTTTGAGTGTGGTTGAGACCCAATGTAGAAACTCTAACACCATGTTCAGAGGTTAATATTAAATTAAATCATAAATCCAGAGTCTAGAAGATTAAAAGGTAGAGATCACATACAGTGACACAGTCTTTGGTGGAAAATTCAATACATATAATTCTTGAAAATTCTTGTCAAATCATTCTTACTCTTATTATATAAGTAAGAATATCATTTATTCTTACTAAATTATTGTGTTCTTACCATCAAATACTTTTATTTCATTCATTTGCTGTACAGCTTAATCCTACTAGGGGAGGCTGGAGCCCATCTCAGCTGACTCTGAACGAAGGCATGGAACACCCTAAACACCTGGCCAGCCTATTGCAGGGCTAACATACACACACACACGCACACACACACACGCAAACAACAATTCACTCACACCTGGGGCAATTTGGAACAGCCAATTAACCTAACGTGCTTGTATCTAACCTAACGTTATGTCTTTGGACTGTGGGACAAAACCGGGGTATACAGAGAAAACCCATGCAAGCACGGGGAGGACATGCAAACCTCCACACAGAAACACACTCACCGAGCCTGGGATTCGAACCCAGGACCTTCTTGCAGTGAGGCGGGGGTACTCACTACCATGCCGTTGTGTTGACGCCTTTTTATTTTCATTTAGTCTAAAAGGGCTCCTAAGAAAAAGAAGTGAAAAATGACTTCTCTATAATTTTTTGGTCAAAATGTATTGAACAATTCTATTGTAGGCAACAAGAACCAAAATAAATCATTCCAACAAGTATATTGAGGTAAAAGTATATTGAGGTAAAAGTATGGCTAATAAACAAAAACACTGACATTACTAATTTTTCAGTAAAATTTAAATTTTTATTTTTTCTTACTTTTGCGTAGCATGAATGAACTTCAAACCATATGGAATGGTTTCCGAGTGAAGAAATACGAATATGTGAACACTATACCTGAAAGGTTAAATGCTGTAATCAAAGTAAAGGGAGGCCAGACAAAATATTGACTTTTTTTTCTCAAAAAAATTGTATTATTATTGTCATTGTTGTTACTATATATTGTTGTTTGTTTACTTATTCTCATGAATATGATCCAATGCATGAAATAAATACTTGACTAGCAAAAGTCAAAAAAATAAAATTTGCGACACCTTTCAATTTTTCTTAAAAATTGGTATTTTCCGTGTTTTTGTTAATTAGCAATACTTTTAATCAATATACGTGTTGGAATTCATTTCTTTATTTTTTTAACAATTTTTACTTTTTTGTAATTTACGGAGTTTTGTTTTCGTGTAAATCAGGTTCAGCAAAGCAGTCCTTTTCTAATTAATTAAATTATTATTTTTTTTTAATGCTCATGGTATATGAGCAGTTATTCTAGTAGTAACCAATCAGAATGTGTGATTGCTCATATCCAGTGGGTGTGGTTATAATGGATGTAATGATAATTGCATTTATATTTCTACCTTCTAGACTAGAGCCATAGAAATACAGAAAAGGAACATTTGGAGTTCAAAGTGCCATTGGTTGATCAGGAAATTAACAAGCACGTGCCCTTTGACCTTTTGCCACAGTGTAGAAATATATTTATTATGTTGTGATCTTTTTTGACTGACCTTATTCTATGTCTTTTATTAATCGGGTCATAACAAGCGACTGCAGTGTGGTGCACCATTTTTCTCCATCCAGTATCTGTGAATTTACTCCTACATCTGTTTATTTCTGTAGTGTTGAAGATAAACAGCGGGTGGCGAACATGACCTGTATCCCCAGATACATCCCCGAGGTCACCATCAGCGCTCATGAGTTTGACAAAGCCTACTACTCATTTAGATCGGTACGTACACCGTGAACATCCACAGTCTGTGTGTGTGAGGACACGCTGGATGGTCACCTCGATTAACTCCTCGACTGTACTGTACTGCCGCAACTCCAGCGAATGCGTTCAGGGATCGTTGAACAACCAGAGCAGAAAAGCAGCAGTCCTTTAATGTCCTTGAAAGCTAATTGAGAGTAAGAAAACAATAAGGAGTGAAGATTTCCAAATGGAAAGGAAGTTTTATTTATTTATTTATTTAGGATCAGTTCATCTAAAAGGTATTTCACTGCTGGGTTAAATGATTAGGCATCAAACTGCAGGGTGTTTTTGTTGTATATTAAATGACCTCCTCAGTGGTTAGCATGTCCACCTCACAGCAAGAAGGTCCTGGGTTCGATTCCCGGACTCGGGCGTTTCTGTGTGGAGTTTGCATGTTCTCCGAGTGCTTGTGTGGGTTTCCTCCGAGTACACCGGTTTCCTCCCACAGTCCAAAGACATGCACATTAGGCTAATTGGCTGTTCCAAATCACCCCTAGGTGTGAGTGTGAATGGTTGTATGTGTGATGGCCCTGCGATGGCCTGACGAGATGTCCAGGGTGTCTCGGCCTCGCCCCGAATCGGCTGAGATAGGACCCAGCGTCCCAGCGACCCTAATTAGGATGAAGCGGCTTATAAAATGAATGAAGGAATGAAAATAGTAGCACACAAAGCTTACTTAATCATGTCAGACACACATGCAGCCGAGTAACTGAACTTGCTCTGAAAAATGCAAAAAAAAATAAAGCAGGTAATAGGTGTGGGAAGAAATTACAGATGCAGTGGCATTTCTCATCACCAAAGAACTGGTGCTCACAAATCCGTTGGGGAAAATAAACGAGTCCAGAGCTGAATAAAACCAACCTCAGATGAGCTACCGAGCCAAAAGTGTTTTACTGAAGTAGCCCCGCCCATCTATACAGCGCTACACATGAAATACGCCATGCCTTAAGACTTACCTAGATGGAGAATGAAATAAACAAACAACTGATTAAACACTTGATAGTAAATTATAAATACTCTTCATGTTGTTGTTTCTTTGCCTTTCTTTGGCTATTAAATTTTATATATAAAATATATATTAAAAATCTGATGTAGGTTGAAGGAAAGGAAGGGAATATTGGAATTAAGGAACTATGATGTTGTTGTTGTTGTTGTTGTTGTTATTATAATTACATGATTTTGTTGTTTCTTAGCTGTAAGTGTGTTGTTCAGACAGCAGAGGGCACAATAACATACAATAGGGGTTATGCATGTGATGTCAGTGTAGGTGGAAGTACAGCATTTGTGTTTGTCTTGAGTGCCATGTAAACACACACAGTCACACAAAACCCGATCTAGAGTGGGAAGGAGATGAGGTGCGCCTGATTGTACCAGTAGATTTTCCCCAATATCAGAGCTCATCGTTTTACTGAGTGCAGAGACCTGAAGGAGAAAAGTGCTGGGTGATTTATAACCAAGTCTTTATATCACAATATAGTTAATTTTCTGTCTCAGTAACATTACATATCATGATGGAGCACATTTTCTAAAAGCTCAAAGATTAGGTGAATAAACAAACAAACAAATGTCTTTTTTTTAAATAAATAAATATCGGAAATGTAGCAGATAAGTAGGTTATTAATTTAATTTCATTCCCAGTCATGTTTCATGTTAAGGTGTACTGTAAAACCTACATAAATAATTATATAAAATGTGTGACACTGGTAAAAATGAAAAGAGGATGGATGGATGAATGGATGTTCTGGTATTCATTCACATTTTGCTAGTTTGTTGATGACTGGTGAATTCATTAGCATTAGCCGTTGAAATTCTAATGAATTCGTTAAAAAAAGCTAGTTATCAAAAATGTGTATTAATAATGCTCAGAGATTTTATTTCTCACACATCCTTAATGATGTTCATTTCTTTTACAATGTGTTTGTGTCTAATTCAGATGAGAGAAGATGCACTCTAATCCCCCAAGTTTTTATGTTTCCGTGCGTGTGCGCGCGCTGCGGATAGTTTAAAGCAGATCCTAATTTCCCCTTGTGCGTTTTTTTAAAGTATTTAAAATAAAAGATACATATAATAATCTGTAACCAGTAACTGTGTCCACGCGAGTGCGATAGTTAACGTTACCTATAGCACCTCTCTGTCAGGGTTAGGTGGAGAGAAGCAGTGTAGGCCTTGGGCAGGTCAGGAGCACCAAGCAGTTTTTCATTCAGTACAGCGGCAGTCGCACAGCTGTGTCCCAAATCAACCATCCGAATGATAGAAATGCAAGAGTTGGATTTATGACACAGTGAAATAAACCTTAAAGCATAATATGAAGCGGTAGGTGGTTTTACTACAGTCATTATCAGTTGTTTTATTTTTAAGCCTGTCTACAGCCTTCACATTTTCATTAATGATTGTTTAAAAAAAAAACAAATAAAAAATTTTCAAATTTGACAAAAGAAATATTTTAGTTAGTAGGCAACTATATTTTGCTTCATTTTCACTCACCTCTCTCACTCATTTACCGCTTAGTCCTAGTAGGGTCAGGGGAAGGCGGGAGCCTATGTCAGCGGACACTGGGAGAAGGCGGGTTACACCCTGAACAGTTCTACAGATCATCACAGGGCTAACACACATACGCAACCAATCGCTCTCACCTAGGGCCAATTTGGAACAGCCAATTATCCCAATGTGCATGTCTTTGACTGTTGGAGGCAACCAGAGAACCTGGATGAAACCCATGCAAGCACTGGGAGAACATACAAACTCCACACAGAGCCCAGGACTTCTTGCTGTGAAGCAAGAACCACTGTGCCGCCTACTTCATTTTTAAGTTATTGTTGGGTATTAACAGAATTAATGAAATCATTTTTTTATGTTTAACAAATATTATTTTTAAGTAGGTAATGAATGGGAAAGTGATGCTTTTTCTTCTAAATTCTTTTTTAAATATCGTGGGGAAATTCTGAGCCGGAGCCTCGAACTAAGAATTGAAGCAAATAGTGAAATAGGTGAATCCGTCCATGCCTGTTTCTCAGCCTGGCTCAAATAAAACATCCTGGTTCATTACCTCCACCAAGGAGGTTGTTTTCACCGGCGTTGGTTTGTCTGTCTGTTAGCAACATTACTCAAGAAGTTATGAACAGATTTTAATGAAATTTTCAGGATAGCTGGGAACGAGGAACAATTGATTAGAGTTTGGAAGTGATCCAGATTATAATAGGATTCAGGAAAAGTTAGACATTTTTTGCGGCCTTGGCAGAGGTCTGCGCTTTCTGAGTGCTTTTCTAGTTTCTGATAGAATCAATCTACAGGTACGTAGAGCTGAGTTGCGGGTTTATGAGGACCATCACTCCCCTTCAACCACGTTTTACATTCCAGTGAGCGGTGTTGCACCTGACAGCAGTGTGTGTGAGTGTGTGTGGTGTTTTTAATTATTCAGTCATCGGTGTGAGCCTAGAGATCCTGAATGTGGGACATGTGTGTGCAGACAGGTTGTGGATCAGAGGGGAGAACAGTGGGAACAGTGCACACAAACAGATGGTTCACAGCCAGGCTAATTACATCAAACTTCAGCTGGTGTAGCTCATTTCACACATGCCAAGAGAGCATCTCCTCGAAAAATTTCCTGGTCAGATGAATTCACGTTCCTTTTACACCCTGCTAAATCAGGGAACAGAAATTAACCCAATCAGCTCGAGTCTCGGAATATTGGACTGGTTTTAAATCAGGACCCTCGCCGTGTTCTGCAGTGATGTATTCACACCATCTCTGAAACTCAGAACCACGTGAAGTCATGCTTTTCTGTACAACACGCTAATGGATGATCTGAACTGGCGAATATGAATTATATCAGTATTATATATAGATTAAATGGAATAACCCGTCTTCATTTTTCTCACTGGTGGCATTAGTTCATATTTACTGCATAAAGGTAACCAGTGATTCCTAAATGTTGGCACTTGTTCAATATGCTGCAAGTGATTCGGTAGCATCATCCCTGCCAGAAAAAAGCATTCACACCTGACCTTTAAGCCCGAGCACTCGGAGAATGGCTTTTCTCGAGCTGCGTCTCGACCAGGTGTTGTAAATTACAATATTGGATGTTTCCGACTGACATTTAATTCCCTGCTGTATTTTATTCCAATATGTACGAGGAGCAATGGGAATAAGTAATACAAGAGAATGCCTTGACTTTTGTGTTCATACATTTCCAGCAAGTCTAGTTCTCTTTCATTTTACTGCATAATACAGCAGGGATGTTCATTATAGTAGCCATAAATTACAACCAACAATCCTTTGCATCCATTCATTCATCTACTCTTTCAATTGATTGTTATTAAAAGGGAGGTTTTTGAGTTTTACTTTCACTTAGTGCTGAGTCTTCTGATTAGCTGGCTTTCCAGCCCCCCATGCACAGCGGTACCTCTTCCTATCTCATTCAGCATCCCAGGGCACTGGGAAAGAGTATCAAGCTTTCAGGTGACCAATCAGAGCAGAGTAAGCACAGAGACCGGAAAGACCATAAATGGGAGGAGGAAGCCAAACAGACCGTCCAGCACTTACACTCAAAATCAGCATTTCAGGGGGAGGTTGGGAAGTGGTTGCCTAAAGAATTTTTCTTCAGAAATTATTACTTAACCGTTTTTGGATTAGGAGTCATAATTCGGTGCCCACTGGTGTTGGACATGAAATATAAATATCTGAAAATGGGTAGAATACCTGGTCTTTACTGGAGGTATAAATACTTCTAATGTAACCATTTTCCTCATGGACTCAATAATGTCTGTTAATCCATCTCTATCTTCAGGGTGTGTAGGTGTTGAGGAAGGGGTAAATTATGTACCCTGTCTAGTTATGTTACTGCTAATCTCCCTCTCTCTCTCCCTCTCTCCCTCTCTCTCTCTCTCTCTCTCTCTCTGTCTTTCTCTCAAACAAAACTCTCTCTAAACAGCAATTTCCACATGGTTATTCTCAGACTCAGCGTAATGCTGCTCTTTGTCTGGATCAAGCTGTCAGTGGGCTTTCCCCATTAAAACCCCTTACCTCTTTCTGACTTGATCAGGGTTGGCAAAATGATCCCTGAGAGGCCATTTGTCTTGGCTTTACTGAACATTCAGGAAGAGATGAACACCACTGTGAACTTGTGCTTACACCCATGGGGAAAAGACTGCCTGCTTTTGTTATGAAACTGCTGAGTCCACATGGAGAGTTTAATCCACCAGCTTTTCTATCTTCACATGTCAGAAAAGGTTTCCTGCCATGATTTTCTTTAGTTCAGTTTTGGTTTATTTTTTATTGTTTTTGCACCCTTTTTTTCTTGAAGTAGTGTGTATGATTAATCAGACAGGATTGCCGTTAGCTGCCATGTTTATGTAGGCACAGTCTGGATTGTGTTCATATTGAGTCATCCAGCAACTAGAGAAAGAGAACTTTTACAAACCCCAAGTTTCTGTTTGGTACCACTTAAGTGGAATGCGCTTCACATTGGTGTGACTGTTCATGGTGGTAATTCGGAATCAGGAACTTGCAGGAAGTGCAAATGAAACTGAGCAGATTGGATAATGTAGCAAATATGCCCTTTATGGGTAGTGGTTTTAATTTCCCATGTGCTTCTTTAGCAGTATGTATGTCCTCCTACGGTTTCCTGTTTGTGACCCGCTCCAGCATAATACAGATTAAATCACACGGCAGTGTTTTGAGTAAGAGTCAAATTAATGAAAATAACACAATCTCTCCATGCTAAAATACTTGTTTAAGAAAGGGTTCCATGTCCAAGTTGTTGTAAAACAATAGTAATATCCGCTTATGTTGCTGATTTTCAGTCGGCTTTTGTGATTGCTCAGGGTATTTCCCTATTATCCAATACCATCATTATCACTACCAGAATACTCTCCCTACTTATAGAATCCCAGGATTCCCCCATTTATATAACACTAAACCAATGAGAAGCCTCAAAACAGACATGACTCAGTGTAAATAGAACTCATCTGTTGCTAGGAAGTCACTAGTACAATGGTGCTGATTGGTGGAGAGCCGGATTCATTTAGTTTACGGATGTTGGCGAGTTTCAGATGCGGACTTTCAGAAACTTGTTCTGTAACTGTGATTACTATTTTCTAATAATGCTTAAAGTAGCATTTCCTGATTAGCCACAAACCGAGTGAAGTAACTCAGTCCATTTGCATGCTGTAATCATGTTTATACCTCATTTTAAAGCATTACATTCTCTTTCCATCTCAGCATGTCACGTTTCCTACTTAATCCGGATCATGCTGGAGCAGGTCACAGTAGTGTTCCATGGCTACTGACACTTCAAAGTTATGAGCATTCATAATCTAATGACCTTGAATTTTTGAATACCTTTGAACTCAAGGTCAAAGGTAATTTTGTAAGTTAAGTCCATATATGGTTTCATATTAGTGTTCCATTATAACAGCATGTGTTGAGAGTCAAAGTCATGGGATTCTGAGCACTTAAACTTCGAAATGAGTGCCAGTAGATATGCTCTTAATATGGGGCCCTCAGTTGTGACCAATTCATAGCTGTCAAGTCCCCATCACATACGACCACCACCAACTAGTGAGGGGCTTAAGCAAACATGTGTCTCCTCCGTGATATGTGATGCTGCCACCTGCATCTTGATGAACTGCTTGCATGCGGATTCGGTGGTGGCAAAGCACTATCCGTCCCCTTTGTATGATTCAGCTTACAGACACCCATGATTGGCTGGGGATTGCTGTAAGTGACAGTGAGGCAAGCGTATGCCATCCCTCCATCATGTGAGAATTCGACCAGCTACCATGGGTGACTGCAGCATCAACCTGAATTCGAACCAGAGATCTCCAGGTTGATGGTCACACACTTTTTGTATATGCACGACTTGGGAACATATAAGAGCTTTTGAATGAGGCGGTTACCTTTTGACCTTGAGTGAAGCGTAAAAGTCAATCCTCGGCCATATTGTAAAACCTTCTAAAAAACAGAGGGTTTTTTTTTCCCCCGCTAATTTGGTCATGTCCATGTCCTATACAATATATAATAAGTAGAGCATGTAGGCAGTTAAAATCAGTACGCATACAGGCCCTATGTGCTTGCTGTGAGACGGAGGTACCTTACACTCTGAGAGCTCTAGTTTGATGATGCGGTTTTTTTTGAAACAGAAAATTATTTTAAAATAGATGTTTGTAGCCACATGTTTACATTTTTTTTCTAGAGAGAGCTACAGATTAGATGAGTGCAGGATAAATTTTGGAGATTTATTTCAAGAAAAATACTACTCCCCGTGCCCCTCACCTATAAAGTGTATATACTGGTTTATTTGGGTTTACAGTACCAAAAATGTTGTATAAAAATCTCGTGTTGAATCTTAACATGCCTGTTCTTACTTTAGCTTCCAGGGAAGCGGTACGCTGAGGGTTACAACGAAGACGTAGGCGACAAAAACATCTGGCTGAAGTGAAACGTAAACCGAAGAGAAAGTGATGTCGAGGAATCCTCCATCTTGATCCGTTCTCGTTTGTCCACGTCTCAGAGGAGAGATAAGTTAAAACGGATGGTGTGTTCAGTTGTTCTGTAAATTGTTCTTAAATAAATGCTATTTCATGAGATGAATACGTTTCTCTGTAGTTTTGTGATTTCAGGAATATACCTGGCGACATTTAAAATAAATAAATAAATAAATAAAATCCTTGAGAAGGAAAGAAAACCTGCTCAGTGACTGTTTGGGGCTTATCATCCTAATACACCTGCAAGAATGAAGGGAAGACGGCCACGAGGAAGCTTTCATCTCATTTCAGTGCACCGAGACGGTGACTAATCGGCCCAATTAAAAGTCGCTTTTAAAATGCACGAGGAAGAGAGCCGGCCACAACTCATTAGCCACCCGAAACCACTCATTTCTCGTTAGTCCCAGTCGTCCCCTGTTGAAGATGCTATCTTGGGCTGTTCTGTGGCTTTTCTTTCCTTATTGCTGCCAGGAAGGAATACTGATCCAGAAATAGCAGTGCCACTAGTGAATAATTCCTGTCTTTTGTGTGCTGAAGAGGCTTCAGATTACCATAATCAAGTCATGATTGCAAGTGCTGATGTTTTCCATCGTGGAAAGAAATTATATAATACTGATAGGATATATTTTATTGATTTATTTATTTATTTATTTTGTGAAAGAGATGTATGACGCCAAGCTGTCAAATAGCTTTGATCTGTTCATGATAGAATATCTGTGTTTCTTTGATGGTGCTGAAGTGCAGCCAGGTCCTGCGCTGAGTGATTGGGTAAAGGATACGTAGTAGAATAATTATGTGAAGGGATGGAAATGTGTCTTTTTTTTTTTTTTTTTTAATCCTGTTTATTATTCACCAGCCACTTGAATCGAGCCTGCTGTGAGTGGCGTACTGAGGCGGGGGGACTTATACATATCCATATCTATTAGAGGAGAGGCAACAATAAATGTATTACTGAAATCTGGAATGTGAAATCAGTTTTGTTCGTATGCTTGTGGTCTTGTGTTTTGGGATACAAGAGCATTAAAACAACCAGTCTTTAAACATTTTTGACAGTTTTTTTTTAATAGAAAGCCATTAGTTTAATCCCCCAACAAAGGAAATGCTTTCAGGTGCTTTCCATTTGTGATTAAAATCTGCATCTCTTGCTGAGTAGTGAATTCAGAGCTAATGTGTGTACGATCCCAAAGGTGCTTATTGTTTGCCTCCAGTTATTATTCCTGGAATATAAAGTTTGGGAGACCACCACTGGATGGCAGCCTTCATACACCCTTCAAACACTAATCCACCTACTTCGTTTCTAGTCCTTGTGATTTCAATCCGTTTGCCGGGCGAGGGCACTGTCGAGACTTTAATTTTTCCCTGAAATATCACTGATTCATGCTTCATGGTGCAGAAGACCCCTTTTCTCTTCTTCCTCCTCCTCCTCCTTCGTCTTCCCTTGCCCCTCAGCTCATGCCTTAGGTGTAGCTGACATTAAGAGGCTTTTATTTTGACAGCGCTCTTTTAAATATATAAATATTTTATGGTCTGTGCGATCCTCACTTAGTTGTTCTTTTAGCTCCGCTGCACTCGTCAGATGCTGGAGCGGAACTTGTGTAATGGCCAGAGGGGTGGAAAAAAGAAAACTAACATTATTATTATTAATATTAATAATAACATGAATAATAATAATAATAGTATAAACACATGAGGCAATTTGGTCCAGCTTTGCAGTAACTGAGCTTCATTAGCATTTGTTTTAGGTGAGGAATAAAAAAATAATGGGGTTTGCCGTTACAGCAAAATAATCAGTGGGACAGTGACGTGATGCAGCCTGATAGTGGAAGCACTGTTCATAGCCACCCTGGAGTGTTTGTTTTATACTGCAGTCATTTCCAAACAACTTATTTTTTAAAACTACTTGACGACGTCTCACTCTATACATATCTGGTTAACTCATTTGCTACTAAGGTATCAGTGTGTGTACCATTAACAACTCTGTGCTAGGCTAAAAGCAAACCCTACCCAGGTAGCACTTCTGTTTTATCTAGAGATATTCTACAAAGGCAAATAAAGTGGAAATAAAGTATTTTGATATTAAGAATTTTTTAAGAAACGGAGGAGCTTATGCTGGTGACTGGGGGACGGGCCATGCGAAGCAGTGCTTAATTAAGGCAGAAGGTTGAGAAATGGGCGGGGCCTGGTGCTAACCCTAGCTGGCAGATGAGGTGTATGAAGCACAAAGCAGAAATAATTGTGTATTTTTTTTTCTTAGAATTTGAATTAAATTATAAGTGCTATATTCTCACAGTTTAGTGAAGGCGGATAGAATAAAAGGATTTTTCCACTCAACCTCATCGGATATGACTATCAGTGCTCATCCGACTCAAGCTTGTGAAATAACTTGAGTTTAGTTGCATTTAATATTCTGTTCTGTTGTTGCATGACAATGAATCATTCATACATCAGCAGAGAACTCTCTCACTCACTCATTTACTGAACTGCCTAACTCTACTAGGGTCATCCGACACTAGGCGAAGGCAGGGGGCATCGCCAGACCATCACATGGCTACACACACACCTATGGGCAGTTTGGAAAAGCAAATTATCCTACTGTGCTTGTCTCTGGACTGTGGGAGGGAACTGAAGTACCCAGAGGAAACCCACACAAGCACAGGGAGAGCATGCAAGCTCCACACAGATACACCAGGGACTCGAACCCAAGACCGCTACCCCACCATGGCTCCCATAGCTGAGAACTCAAATAAAAATATTTGATATACACACCTGATGGCACGGATATAAAATTGGGACTCAGATAATGAAAGAGAGGTTCAGGGAGCATGAGGAATCATTCTCACATATGTATTGGCCCCCAGAGTCCTGACCTTAACCCTATTGAAAGTTCTGGGAATGTGCTGGAGAAGACTTTACGGAGTAACTGTTAGATTTGCTTACAGAACGTAATTATCATGCCATTGTTTCGACAAACTTAAGCAGCATAACATTTATTTCCAGCCAGCGTCAGGTTCATTTCTCACCGACGTCTTTAATCGATGAGGGAAAAACTGAACCACTCTGTAAAGTCTTCTCCGGCACATCCCGAAAACTTTATGTAGACTGCTGCTTTGTTTTTTTCTGTACTCATGGTGTCTGATCCTAGTACTAGAGGAACTTAGAGCATGTGATTGTTCATATCCAGTGGGTGCGGATATAAAAGCAGTTGTTCTTTTTGTATCAGATTTGTTTTTTTCTGTCTGTCATGATTAAATATGTAAAGAAACAGCCTCATCGTTGCACTGGAGACTCCTTCCGTAATGTAAAGTCTCTTTCCAGAAAACATCACAATATCATCAGTTGTGCACATTTTCTATCAAGTTTACATTTTTACACTGATAGAAACCATGTGTGTGTTAATATAGGTCTTGCAGATTGAATTATGGACAAATATATTTACACTGCTGTGATGTAAAGTGAATCTCTATCAACCTGGCGATCACATGCTCAAATCCAGGTTGATGCTGCAGACATCCATGACCGGGAGTGCACGGCACTCGGAGCGATTTCCAGCCAATCCATGGGCTTCTGTGAGCTCATTCGTATGAGGGGCGGATAGCGATTTTCCTCGGAGTGTGTTAGGCTGCCTTCAAATATGCATGTGCAGCAGTTCCTAAACTTGGAGGTGGTAGCATTGCATGTCACGGAGGGGGCATGTGCATGCTTACACCCCTTCCTGGTTGGTGGTGGTTGTATGTGATAGGGAGGGAACACTTGACGGGTGGGAATTGGAAACGACTCAAATTGGGGGGCGAATCTCTACCTTGATTTGATTTGATTTTATTGGATAAAAATCATACATGTATATGTATACCACAGAATGCATATATAATAATCACCGAGGCTAACACATGAAAGTATACAATAAGCACACTTAACAGACCAATTAAATGCTTGGAGATTTTCAGCACCACTGCGGTATAATGTGGTGTAACAGTTAATAAGACAGTCCAGGGCTTTGCAAGGACATTTCTGTGTAAAGTTTGCATATTATCCCCGTTCATGCGTGGGTTTCCTCCGGGTACTCCAGTTTCCTCCCACAGTCCAAAGACATACACGTTAGGCTGATTGGCTGTTCCAAAATGCCCCTAGGTGTGCATATTTTGGTGAATAGTTGCATATTTTGGTGAATAGTTGCATGTTTTGGTGAATAGTGTGTGTGTTAGCCCTGTGGCGCTCTGGTGAGTTGTTCAGGGTGTACCCGGCTTTGGCCAGTGTTGGCTGTTATAGGCTCCAGCCTCCCCATGACCCTAGTAGGATTGAGTGGTTTGGTGAGTGAGAAAGTGAGTGTGGTATAATGAGTTTTAAAAGGGCATTTTTCTCTAATCAGGTTGTAGGAGTTTTGAAAAACAGCGAGGCCCCGGCCTACGTCACGCTCCGGCTGGTTTAATCCGGTGTGGCATTACCATTTGAATCGTGGATCATGACAGGCAGCTTGTTTAGGAGCGGCGAGTAAATGAGCAGGCTGGAATGCTAAACAAAGCCTGTGTCGCAGTGTTGACACACAATGGACACCGAGAAGCACGACAGACCGCGTGAACAGCTGTCCCAAGCGCTTAGCATGGCGTAGAAGATTGAAAACTGATCTCTAATCCTCTTTTGACTTCGATGGGATTAGGGAGAAACGGTGTGCATAGGTCACTGACTGCGTACTTAAAACACACAGAAGAGTCGTAAAATTCAGAGTTTGTTTCTCTTTAGTGGACATTTCTGCTTTGCTAGTCGACTGTGAGTGTGCAGTGAATTCAAATGGCTCCTCCAGCAGCCTAATAGATGCTCCGATAATCCGGCTTTTAACTGCCAGACATCTAGTTTTTTCTGTTAACGCAATGGAAATGGATTGCGCTTTGCAAATCCATCAGCAGGAAGAGCATGGTGTGGCTGGAGTGGACTGGAAATTGGGTTTTAATATTGAATATTAGTCTGGCTCAGGTGGTTGGCAAATTCAGCATCTTTTTTATTTTTATTTTTTCTGGTTTTCCATCATCTGCATGTGAAGTCCTGTTATTTCCTTCCTGAATACTGAAATATATGATGTATGAAATGATAATATCATCTATTGTTGTATATTACACATTAGAAGTGGTAAATATTCTGCTTCCATGTTTAACCTGTATTTTATATAATTATGTCAAATAATTAAGTTTTAATTGCAGTTTTTGCATGACAAGGTCTGTTGTTTTGTTTTTGCTGTAGACTGAAGGCATTTGGGTTTCAGATCAAAACATGAACATGAGACAACCATCATAATTTTCATGTACATCTACATATGGGGAAAAAGTATATCTCATTCATTCATTCATTTTCTGAACCGCTTAATCCTAATTAGGGTCGCGGGGAGGCTGGCGCCCATCTCAGCCGACTCTGGACGAGCTCAGAGTACACCCTTGACAGCTCGCCATGCCATCGCAGGGCAGAAACACACTGACGGCAATGCAGCCTACAGTGAGAGGCATGGCTGTATATCTCATATAAATAGTTTATTAATTACACCTCTGAACAAGCAAACAGGGCGGCACTGTGGCATTAGACCTCTAGGAAATGTTCCTGTTTATGTAAATGTAATGACTATTGTCAATTTCCGTAAGCTCGCAAATGTCTAGTATTAATAACATGAACGATATATAGATCATGCCAAAGGTAATAACTTACTAGAACCGAGCACACACTCGTGGACTGCAGACAGGCAAACACACAATTCCCAGTGGAACAAAAATCGGCATGTCACAGTACCTTCCACATAAAAGTTAATAACGAGACCTTGTGTCCAAAGTAACGATCTCGCGATAATTTCTCCAACACCTATTCATAGAAAGTTGAAAAGTCCCCTCTCTCTCTCACACGTTTATGCCCAACATGTTTGACTTGACTTAAAATGTACTGATTTATTTCTATGATTGCGTTGTCCGTGTCTGTGTTTATGGCGTATGAGCTATATTTACAGTGCGATCTCCAGATCATCTCAGCAGCAGGGGTCATTGACACTCGCGTACAGGAGAATGAAAATGGTTTTAGGATTGAGGAATGGGCAAAAATCCCAGTGGCAAGATGTGGCAAGCTCATAAAGACTTATCCAAAGCGATCTGCCTCAAAAGGTGGCTCTACAATGTACTGACTTTGGGGGGAAGAGTCATGCACGCTGAAGTTTTCTGTTATTTTGTCATTTGCTTCACAATAAAAAAAATAATTACATCAAAGTTTTAGGCATGTTCTGTAAATGAAATGATGCAAACCTTGAAACAATCCACATTGTGAGGCAACAAAACATGAAAAATGCCAAGGGGGGTGAATACTTTTGCAAGGCGCTGTACTTGAACTAAACCTTAAGGACAATTAGCTTACTATCAATGATAGCGTATGAATGGTGCCATCATTGGCACACCAAGAATGGTGGCGTAGTGGTTAGCACGTTCACCTCTCAGCAAAAATTCCCGGGTTTGAGCGTTTCTGTGTGGAGTTTGCATGTTCTCACTGAGCTTGCGTGAGTTTTGTCCAGGTACTCTGCTTTCCTCCCACAGTCCAAAGACATGCACATTAAGCTAACTGACTGTTCCAAATTGCCCCTAGGTGTGAGTGTGAATGGCTGTGTGTGTGTGTGTGTGTTGGTCCTGCAATGGTCTGGCAAGCTGTTGAGGGTGTACTCCGCCTTCAGCCAGTGTCTGCTGAGATGGGCTCCAGCCTCCCCGTGACCCTAATAGGATTAGGCAGTTCGGCAATTGAGTGAGTGATAAGTGTAATAGTCTTGTGTGGAGAAACTGATCACACCCTTGGCCTCAGAAGATAGTATTTCCCCCTTAGCAGACATTAGAAACTACTTCCATTCATTTTATATAACTGTCTAGCAGTCTCTGACATCGGCTTGCTGTAAATTTTTAACCTTCTTTCCATACAAAATTCCTTCCGTTGAAGGGTTTCTCAGCAACTAGGCCATTCCATAACTCCATTTCTTTCTTCTTTTTTTTTTTTAGACTGTTTTTGTTGAAATTGAAAGTGTAAAATAAAAAATAAAGATTTCTCGAGATTTATTCTGCTGATTTTATTATGAGTTACATCATCAATAAAGATTGTTACAGAAGCAGATCCAAGCTATGCAAGCCCAAGCCATGACACTACCTCCACCGTGCTTGACCAAGGAGCCCTGTGTGTGGGTCATCTTTGGCCTTTCCATCACTTTGGTAGAGGTCGATATTGGTTTCAGAAATTTGCCAGACCCTCTTTATAGAGGATGACCCAATAAAACCTCCCATCTTTTAAAGATGAATGACTAAGAAATCATTGAAGATAATCAGGTTATTATTTGCACACATGAAACTTCATTCACTGATGATGAGGAAGGAATCAAAGTGGAGCTCTATGTGTAAGATTCTCTTTTCCCGGGAAATCCTTACAGCTCGGAATGTACACAACAGATCACTTCAATACTTAAAATAATTATCTTATATATATATATATATATATAGATATAGATATAGATATATATATATATCTATATATATATAGATAGATAGATAGATAGATAGATAGATAGATAGACAGATATAGATAGATAGATATAGATAGACAGATATATATGGGTAGATAGTTTTGGCATAAATTGGAAAGCAAGGTGAAGACAAAACAAGCAACAAGTGCAACACATTTGTAGGAACATTGTTTGAAAGAACTTGCAGAACATTATATATTAATTCCATTCTAGGTCACTAGATACTAGCAATTGTATGTTCTGATTGGCTAATCTACTCCTAGGATATCAGCCGATATACTGTGACCTCAAGATCACCACAGGAAAAATACAAATCCAGATATGGTTGTAAGTCACTCTGAGCTAAAGCTAAGGCTAGCTGGCTTTTTTTTTTGTTCAAGACTGATTCTAAGAAAACAAACATTTGGAATGAATGCACAGTGGTGTAGTGGTTAGCATGTCCACCTCCCAGCAAGAAGGTCCTGGGTTCGATTTTCAGCTCGGGCGTTTCTGTGTGGGGTTTGCATGTTCTCTCCGTGCTTGTGTGGGTTTCCTCCAGGTACACAGGTTTCCTCCCACAGTCCAAAAACATGTAGAGTTGGCTAATTGGCTGTTCCAAATCACCTCTAGGTGTGAGATTGAGTGTGAATGTTGTGTGAGTGTTGGCCCTGCGATGGCTTGGCGTGCTGTCCATGGTGTATCCCGCCCTCGCCCAGAGTCGGCTAAGATGGGCACCAGTCTCCCTGCGACCCTAATTAGGGATATGCAGCTTAGAGAATGAATGAAGTATTTTATAGTAAGAACATATTTTATATTTTTAATTATTAGAGCCCAAATGTGACTTTATGACAGAACAGGCCTTCAGCTACCCAGCAAGCTCCATGCTAGCTGGCAGTCGTGTAGAGTAATTTATGCAAGAACATAGGATTTAAGTTACAGTTTTTCCACTCCCTATGATCGTATATGATTAATAGCCTGCTCAGATGTATGATTTCTTTTTATTTTTTTCCGTGTGGCACGTAATCTCCAGGAAAACATCCTTAATAATATCATTACAAAGTGAATTTGTGACCTTGTAAGAATCCTTAATGACGAGAACTCATCTTGTTATCCCAAAGTATTTCTTTTCTTTGTAATTTGAGTGACTTCCTCTGGGAGCTGTGTAGGGGATCTGTGCTCTCTGCTCCACCTGGAAGTCCTTGACATTTGCTGTGTCCTTCAGAAACTAAGCGAAGATGGAGAAAGATGGAAAAAAGTCAGGAGCATGGAGAAAGCCCTTGGCTACAATTCCACGGCCCTGGTGTCAAGAGCAGAAGTCTTTTTTCGGACGATGTTCCATTTTACTGTCACTTTAATCATATTTTATACATGGTTTTTAATGAGTCATTAGCATGCAGGTGGTCATGTGATTTGTGGAACGTGGATTACTTTTGCACCTCTGCCAGCATAGACGTGAGGTCTTTTTCTGAAGTCTGCTCCCTGTTCCTGAATCAGGAATGTTTTAGGGCTTTTTGTTCTTCCCACACAGCTATAATTTTCTATCATATAATTGTGCAATTAGTGTAATTTTCACAAAAATGATATAAACATCCATTTCTCTTCATAGCCATGCTAATGGACTACAGTGTTTTTACTTCCCCCTCAGAGCAGTTTGTTTTCTCTTGGTGAAATTTTAATGTCAGGAATCCTGCATATGGTTTTGCCCTAATTTAAATCACAGATGATTTACTGCTATACTGGCCAAAAATTGGTAAAGGAGCCACGTTGCTGTCAGGCTGTTTTTTTTTTTTTCCATTTTTTTCCCCTTCATATCAAAAGTACACTAGGAGGCGGCTGTGATAAATTAATGCGGTTATGCTAATTTCTATGGCTTGACAGCTTTATAAGCTACCTGTCAGTATCAGCCTAGTATCTTACAAATTGTAGGCGTAAACAGGGTTTTTCCTCTCATTTCGGAATTCTTTCTAAAAAGGATGTAAAGATCTGCTGACTTTATTACTACAATTTAACTGTCATGTATAGACTATAACAAGCATTACCAAATCTATTACACTACAAAATCATAAGTAAGTTTTGAAACTTTTATTTTTTTATTGCAAGACCAAACAACTAGTTGGACAAAGTGTCATGAATGTACAATCTCACTGAGAAATGCTGCTGCAAAAGCAAAGTTGATGTTGATTTTCCATCATCCAGGATTTTATCAGCAAGAGTAGAGTCGGTGGTGCTGGAGGCTACATCACATCCTCCCAGAAAATCTAATACATTCAGTGCAAAAACCCTGAAGTTGGAAAATGATAACTACTGCTGCTTTCCTGTCTGCCACTTCTTCCGAGTGAAGTGTCCCTCGGCTGCCGTTCATATGCTGCCTTGATCAGACCCTCATACGGAGTGAGCACATTTCAGAAATCTGATTAAGTGGACAGGTGATGTGTTGGACTGACCCGAATTGAAAAGTTTCAGAAGGTCAGCTTCACGCCAAAGTTAATCATTTTCTCTGAACATGGAAAGTCTGAAAGTAACTTCTTGCAAATTCAGCTATTTGGACGACTTGGTTTACCATGGAAAGATAAGAAAGATAAATAATGTATGTTTGGGATGTAACCGAATAGAAATACATTAATTGCATTAAACAGATAATACAAACACAGCAGATATTATTGCACTACTTCCAGAACAGGGAGGAACGGTGGCATTGTGGTTAGCACGTCTGCCTCACAGTGAGAAGGTCCTGGGTTCGAGCCCCATGCCTGGAGAAGGAGTTTCAGTGTGTAGTCTGCATGTTCCCTGCATGCTTGCAAGGGTTTCCTCTGTGTTCTCGGATTTCCTCCTACAGTCCAAAGACATGCACCATGGTAAGTCCCCTGGGCAAATTCTTAACCACAGGTGTGCTTCTGTCCACCCAACAGTATCAATGGGTACCAGTAAAAATACTGGGAAGGTAACCTGAAATGGCCTAGCGTCCCACATCCAGGAGGAGTTGAACTCCTGGTCTCTTCACGCTACAGAAACTGTGATAAGCTCCAGGTGTGATGAGTCACTCGGTCCGGGTTTAAAAAACCCAACAGACTTTCCTTGAAGTTGATTATCTTCCTGTAATTTTCCAGCATTGACACTGGAGACTCCGTCCAGCCATCCATCCATTATCTGTACCGCATATCCATTAGGATTGTGGTGGAAGCTGGAGCCAATCACAGTTAACCTCAGCTGAGAGGCCACCAATCAATCGCAGGTCCAACACGGAGATGAACAACCATTCATGCTTTCAATCTCATTCATTCATTCACTCATTTGATGAACTGCTTAATCCTACTGGGATGGCAGGGAGCCTGTCTCAGCCAACTGTGGGTGAAGGCAGGGTTACACACTGAACAGGCTGCCAGTCCATCACAGGGCCAACACACACAACCATTTACACTGACATCCACACCTATGGGCAATTTCTAACATCCAGTTAGCCTAATGTGCCCGGAGGAAGCCCAAGTAAGCACATGGAAACATGCAAACTTCACGCAGAGATGCCCTCACCGAGCCCAGGACTCAAATCCAGGTCTTACATGCTGTGATGCAGATGTGTTAACCACTACTCTGCCATTTAGAGTAACCATGTGACCTAATCTGTTTTACCTACATTTGATGACATCTGTTCACCAACAGTAGGTTATGCTTCCAGGGTTATGATGTCATAATATCTTCTTTCCTTTAAAAAAATAATTTGTTGCAATTCACATGCATCAGTCTGCGATCTCCAGTTTGGTCATGTAACCATGGGGTCATTGTTAAAGTACAGGGTAAGACAGTGACATGGCCAGATGTGACAGATGACCTTAATGTGATAACTCAGTGTGCCACCAACACAGGCAGGATTCATTTGACCACAGTGTTGATGCCTGCTATCATCAGCTCTAAATCTGCAAACTACTGTAGCGCATCATGCATTGGCAGGATTCCAGACGGAGTGCACGATGCTTGTTCTTGAACTAGATTGCTAGGGGCCTGTTGAGAAATTTACCTCCTTCAGGAAGAGCAGTAAATAATAAAAGAGTCTTCAAGGGGTCAGCTTCAACTGTACATGTGCAATGTTTTCTACACTTTCGATCTTCCTATGAGAGAGAGAGAGATTTAGCAAAAATCTACAGGATAAGGCAGTGGTTCAAAAGACCCATCTGACTTGACCCAGTTTAATTCAGGCTGATTTGGCTGTCAAGGGAAAAGCAGCTGAACCCCGTTGGAAGGATGCAGCGCATCAGAGCACCTGGTACTGGTCATTTCTGAATAATGATGAATTTAGGCAATGTTAGGTGAGTCAGGTTTTTTGAGTCAGTGGGTAATCTACTACCAAGGACAGCATTCTTAACATCTGCTCTATAATTGCCTTAATTATAAAACACTTTGTCTCTTGAACTTCTATTAACACTTTTGTCTGAAAGTGCTCTCAGCATCCAGAATAGCACTGACACAAACTCGCAACATGTGACTCTGCCTAGCATTAATCAAATGTGAAAAGAAAAAAACAAGTGCAAGGAAATCACCTGCAGCACAGCTTGCAGGCTTGCCACTTGCTTATCAAATGCACTCGCTGATGGATTTTACAGAAGCTGTCAGAGCATTAGCATGGCTGCGACATGCTAAAAAAAATCCGACTTTTATCAACTTAACTGAATTAGCATCAGCCTCACGAGCAGCGCAGGTGTTTTACATCCTGGCTATCATCTATCTGTTCTGCTGAAAAAGAGAGAAGCGTGCGCTTTCGAACACACTTGATTTCACAAACACTTTGGCGATCTAAGGTTTAAATAGAAGTTTTAATCATGCTTCCGTATGTTAAACACTGAGGCTACGAGAGGGAGAAACGACTTTAGGGAATCCATGAAAATCCAGTTAATTTGCTCCCTGGCCAGAATTAAGCCCTGAGCTCTCATAAATTACCATTTCATTAAGATTCAGAAGGCAAGCACATTTAAATATTCATGATCTCCTTCCCTGCTTTGATTAGATTTTAATTACAAGGCTTTGTCTTAAACAAATGGGGGGAGGCATTGGTATAAAAGAGCTATTTATTCTGAGGGATAATGAGCGCACCTGAAAAGGTAGAGAGGAGAGGGATCATTCCGTGAAAGAGACAAAAAACACCCTGGAGACCTTTGCTTTTGTTCTGGGGATTGTTTTTATTTTTTGGTAAATGGTGTATGCATAAAGTTTATATACACGGATCAGCAATAACATTAACCACCTGCCGATTATTGTGTTGGTCCTATTTGTGTCACCAAAATGACTCTAACACATCAAGGCCTGGACACCGCAGGACCTCTGAGCGTGTGCTGTCGTATCTGGCACCAAGCGGTTTGTAGCACATTCTTTAATTCCTGTAAGTTTCCATGGTTGCACAGAATTTGGATCCCAATTTTCCTCACACCATTCTGGAACATTCCTTTGCATCATGACAGGGTGTATTATCTTGATAAAAGAGACTTCTGGCATTAGGGAACACCATACCATTAAATGCTTAGATAGATGGTACGTGTCCAGATGAGACAGGACCCAGCGTTTTGGAAAAATGGATGGGTGGATATATGTATAGACTCAGTGGTTCAAGCTAACACTAAGAAGGTTCTGGGGTTGAATCTCAGGTAAGGGCATTTCTGTGTGGAGTGCACTTGTTTTCCTGTATTTATGTGGGTTTCCTTTGGGGAATCTGGTTTCTTTCCGTAGTCCAAAGACATGAACATTAGGTCAACTCGCTCCTCTAATTTGCCCATAAGTGTGAATGTGAGTGTTTTGTTTGTGGTTGTTTTTGTGTATTAGCCCTGTGATTGACCAATGACCTGTTCAGGGTATATCTCTGCCTCTCGCCCAAACTCATCTGGGATTGGCTCCATCTTCCCCTGCAACCCTGACAAATAGATGTTTGGATGGATAAATAAATGAATGAATAAATTACAATCACAAGTCTTTCCTTTGCAGATTGTTTCATGCCTTGGTGAAGGTTATCACTACTTCCTTGTCAATACAGGATATTTCATGACCTCTAACAATTATTGAGAGCATGTCAGATTAGCCCCTATAAGGAATTGAACTGTTCATGCAATCCGTCATTAATTCAGTCTGTCACATGATGCATGTGTCATAATCAAAGATGTGAAGCAGAATGCGGTCATGACGTATTAAGCAGAAGAGCTTCAATTTTAAAATTGTGTTCTTGTCTATAATCCGGTTTTGTGTCATATTTCTCTTTCTGTGTAATACAACATGCTTTTGCTAAATCACTTCCTGAGAATGCAATATCAGGCCAAGGATTTCGTCAAGATCCTCAGAGACCGTGTTAAAAGCCATGGCTTTGCATCATCCCTGACATCTTGTACTTGTATAATAACTGACTTATTAATGTCGATATATTGAAAATCCCTCAGTGTTCTCGTTTAATATTACTGTCCGACCCCTGATTTGAGCTGCACACACTTCCCTGGCCTTTCCAGAGCTCCGAGCATCTGTCACCTCTAAATGAATCGCGACCCTGCCCGATTTAAGTATCCGCATGGGAGCTGTGTGCCTTAGGCAGGGTTTTTACAGAAACTGGGACATTGCTCATTAATTCCTATACACTGCAGGAATTCTGACATGACAACACCCAAATTGGTTTGTTGTCCTCAACCTGGCATATTATATATATATATATATATATATATATATATATATATATATATAT
>JAOUQZ010000047.1:5824884-5861112 GCA_028564935.1 Neosilurus hyrtlii
TATATATATATATATATATATATGTGTGTGTGTGTGTGTGTGTGTGTGTGTGTGTGTGTGTGTGTGTGTGTGTGCATGTGTATCTTCAATACCTCAATATCTTCACCTCAAAGAGAGGGATGAGTGTGATTTGCAGGTTATTATTGTTACAATTTGTCCACCCTAGAATCATGTACTTTTCTTTACTGTAACCTACTTTAAAAAAAATCTGTCTATATTTTTTGGCTTATTGTATTTTAATTCCTTTTTTTAAACTCTGAAAATCTTCTTTGGTACTTCTTAAGATTTTGAAGACCCCAAGCAAAAACAAACCAAAAAAAAATAAAAAAATAAATAAAAAAAGAAAAAAAATGTAAAAAAAAAAACGTGTGATGTGTATGCAATTGAAGTATACAGGATTCATACTCAGATCTTTTCCCCCTAGTTTCCAAGCTCAGTTTCTAATAGCATAGCCATCTACTGTATATTAACCAGAGAGGATAAAAAAACTGTATGCACGTTTCTAATGTTACAATTACCCACTTGAGTCTCCGAGCACTTCTTTATTTCTGACGCTGCTATGCTCAGGTCGTTTTCTTGTCTCAGTAAGAGTCGAGGCATCTCAGATGAAAGAAAAATACATTTTATTCTCTGGCACAAATGTATTTGCTTCTTCATTTCCATTCAGGTATCTAGGCAAGGCTAAAGAGTGTAAAAGTGTTAGCTTCGGTTCTGACAGTATAACCTGACTGCCACCGAACAGCGGAGCAGGACTTCTTCGTGTTTCTGAAAAGTTTGCCATCAAAAACAAGAAGGAAGCAGAAAACCTCAGGCAACTTTCTGTTAATTATGGAGGTTCGTGGGAGAAGGTCGGAAGGTTATTTATGATTTGGAGCTTTGGACTTATTTTCCAACTCTATCCTTGAGGCAATTAATTAATCATAGAAAACCTGGGACTTGTGAGGTTTGCTTGTGAGTGCAGGTTTACTGTAGGGATGGGGGTATGAAGGTACTGTCAGGAGGGATGGAGTCACATTGTTATAACCTTAATAAATTAAACATGCACGTTTATGTTTGTTTAAAATACACAAAAGCTCACGTCACGAGAAAACCGTCTTGAGTCACATGACACTCATCATGGATAGAGTGCTTGTTTGTGATGGGAGGCATGCACTGGATGTGAAGCTCAGTTTGTGCTCGACTTGTGATTAACTCAAAACTTTCTCACCTGCACTGCACATTGTCACCTTAGATGATGATGATGATTATTATTCATTTATTCATTCATATGCCGAGCAGATTCATCCTCCTAGGGTCACGGGAAGGCTGGAGCGTGGAGGCGAAGGCAGAGTGCATCCAAAACAGCATTCCAGTCCATCACAGGACCAAAAAAACACGCAGTTATGCACACTCACAGTCATTGCTTGGGGCAATTTGAAACATCCAGTTAGCCTAATGTGTGATTTGGACTGTGGGAGGAAAACAGAGAACCTGGAGGAAACTTATGCAAGTACAGGAAAAACATCCACACAGAAACACCCTGGCCAAGCCGGTGACTCAATCCAGCAGCCTCTTGCTGTGAGACAGACGTGCTACCCACTATACCACCGTACCCTATTTCTTCTTCGTCATCTTCTACTTCTTCTTATTTTCTAGTTGTAAGGCCTCCTGAAGGAGTTTCAGCAGTCTTTTTTCGCTTCATTACACATCCTATTCTTATCCCTTCATTACCCCTAATCCCAGTTACCCAGTGATCATTGATAATGCTTAAAGGCACAAATGGTAATCGAACACTCACAGTATTCACTTATATCACGGTAATAATAAAACACTGGTAGTAGGACAAATGTGTACCGTTCTTTTTTTACATACAAAAAAAGATTAACCAATAGCCTGTTTAAGAAAAATCTTGCCATTTATAAAAGCCGGCTTATGATTTGGCTCATAGTACATCGCATTTCTCAGTAGCTACTATAAATGATTCATTAACTACAGTGAAACAAATGGAGCAGATACGCAGTTAAAAGCGTAAACAGTATGTCAGGAGTCATAGATTGTATCACAGATGTAATCACAGATGGTGTGTGCTAGACTTTATACATATATACTATACATCACATCATTATCACTTATGGGCATCAATCACTGATATGAGTATGTATAAGCATAAGTAAATAATGAATCTTTGTTATTAAGGCTTTCATATGTTGTAAATACTGTGTGTGTGTGTGTGTGTGTGTGTGTGTGTAACTCTCTGTTTTCCAGCAGACTAGATTTGACCAGTAATACTACCCTATGAAGATTAAATGTAAGAGTTCAGTTTAAGCTGTAAAAACACCTCCAGGACTAAGGAGACTTATGGACAGTGGATTTGAAAATGAGTGGGCAGTGGGTGACGGAATGAAAAAAGCGTGAAAGACACATTATGATCCAGAGCACACCACCTCATCTGTAAAACATGCTGGAGGTGAGGTGGCGTCACGGTTCGGCTCGGGCATGTTCGGTTGCCAGAAGAACCGTCTCGCTTTACTTTACTGATGTGACAGGTGACAACAGCAGGATGAATTTTGAAGCGAACTGAAGCATCCTAAGTGCCTGGATCCAACCAAAAATGCTTCGATACTCAGTAAATGGTATTCACTTAACTTTTTCAAGGCCCACTGAGCATGCATTTCGAGCTGCAATCAAAAATAGTTACGTTTCAGCTCTGGGCAGTGAATATACCCCGAGGAAAGGAGATATAGAGACATGTCCAAGTGTCTCATATTTCAAGAGGTCAATCGTAGAAGTCTTAAAACCAAGGAGGTCTAATTTATGATGGTGTTAATTTGCTCAATTAGGTCGACTGAAATGGATGGACTATTAATTTTAAATTAAAAGATGCCTTTGTGTGGGTTAACCTCAAAGTCATTACTTCATTTCAAAATCAAGTACACAGATCTCATTAAAAGCATTCATATGTACAATCAATGCATTACTGTTTGGTTCCTTACTGGATACATGCTACGTTCTTTTGGATCTAATACAGTAAAAAAAAAAACTAAACAAAACAATGATTGTCAGCAATAAGCCTGAACACATTTAAAGATTTCATCTTATTTGCATGCGAAAGATATCATCCCCCTTTCGTACAGCGTTATAGTCAATTCCTGTCATTTCTTCTCTCTGACTATTTGATAGCCATTTTCTATTCTCTCTTTGCCTTCATTTACTTGCTGATTTGTTTCAAATGCACACAATTACTCTGTGATTTTCTCAACCAATAGATGTGCACCTTCAGTTTAACGCCCTTGGGTCACCTCCGAAACTGGGCCACAAGGCAAGATATTTACCCAAAGTCCTCTTTAAATGTCTGTATGTTTCATAATAATAAAATATAAGAAGAGTATATAAGCTTTGGTGGAGAACTCAACCATGTGACCAGCTCTGATCAGATGGGAGGCTCATAAAGATGCCAAATTTGTTCAGGTTGAAAGCTGTGTTAAACCATGGCTTGGAGCTCATATGAAATACTCCTTCTTGCTGTCATCCATGGCGTCTTGAAGAACTGGATCTCCCTGCAGAGCTACATCTGCTGTCTCGGCGAATTCGCTGCCCTTGGCCTCGTTGGTGTGGTAGGTACCCTTGTGTCGGTACATGTACCGAAAGAGCACCACGAGCAGGCAGATGAGGACCAGGACCACTGCAGCAACGACGGCTGGAAAACAAGATATTAATGTGAAGATATCTGCCAGTGTGTCAGAAATAAGATTCTCAGAAGAGGTAAAAATGGATAGGTGGTACGTATAAAAAGAAATCATAAAGAAATAAGACATTTAGCCTCAGGATTTAAATATACAGTGTCTGGCCAAAAACTTGCATTTGGTGTTAAAATATGCAAAAACCTTTGAAAAAAAGCCTTTGATTGGATCATTACCGCATCATGATCAATAGGTTTTCAGATGTAAACTGATGCAGTGAGTAGCTTCTCACTTCTATGAATGAATCATGAATGAAAATGTATCCTGTGGTAATGAAAGCAATGTTACTGTGTTTCAGAAGAGTCAAATTATTGGTCTGCCTCATGCAAATAAAACAACTATGGAGATTACTGAAATGAGAACGCATTTCGGGCATTATGGCGGTATTTTCGGGTGACACCAACTGGACGCGTCGTCACACTATTTCACGGCTATATTGCTTACATATCAGTAGCCTTTACTTTTACTATTAAATATACTCGTGAGTTCTACTGGGTGAAAAGTAAAACTAAAAGTAAAGGCTACTGACGTGTAAGCGATATAGCCATGAAATAGTGCGACGTAGCTTTCGGTTGGTTTCAGCCGAAAATACTGCCATGATGCTCGAAATGCGGTCTCCTCAAAAACTTTTAAATATCTTTGAATATCGAATAATAATATTTATTAATTCTAATTTCAAAATCTTTCACTAAGACCGCGAATACGGATCATTTACCTTGAATTCAACGGACTATTTCCAGAAATATGCAATTTCCACTGAATTTATTCAGTTCCCTTCAAAATAAAATTTGCTTGTAGTTTCGGACAAGATCGCTTACGTTTAAGTTAGGTCGTAAGAGCATATCTGCACAAACAAAGTGACAAGAACTCACAGGATTGGAAATAAACAGCTGTTTGTTCATAAGAAAACGACTTTTCAGTAAAACTAATAGAATAAAAGGCCTCTGTTTTCTAGGGAGCAAAAGCTTATACTCTGGAGCAATGGAAAAGGATCATGTGATCTGGTGAGCTCATTCATTCATTCATTTTCTGAACCGCTTATTCCTAATTAGGGTCCGGGGGAGGCTGGCGCCCATCTCAGCCGACTCTGGGCGAGGGCGGGGTACACCCTGGACAGCTTGCCAGGCCATCGCAGGGCCTGGTGAGTTCAGATTTACCCTATACCTAAGCGATGGGCATGTCAGGGTAAGAAGAAATGCACCCATCATGCCTAGTGGCTACTGTACAAGTCTCTGGAGGCAGTGTTATGATCTGGGGTTGCTCCAGTTCATCAGTGAAGTCAGCTGATATCCTAAATGAACTGAATGACCATGAGGTTCAGGGAGCATAAGAAATCATGATCACACATGAACTGGCACCACAGAGTCCTGACCTTATGCTGTTGTGCAGTGTCTCCACTCTCCCGTTATCAAAACAGGATCTCTAAAATAAAAACTGTGACATTGTATATGTATATTGAAGGAATGACATTGTGAAGAGCGGCACAGTGGCGCGGTGGCTAGCACGTCCTTCTCACAGCAGGAAGGCCTGGGTTCGGCTCCCGGGCTCGAGGTGTTTCTGTGTGGAGTTCGCATGTTCTCCCCGTGCTTGTGGGGGTTTCCTCCAGGAACTCTAGTTTCCTCCCACAGTTCAAAAACAAGTACAGTAGGCTAAGTTGGCTTTTCCCTGTGGAGGTGTGAGTGTGTGTGTGTGTGATTGTGTGTGTGTGAATGGTTGTATGCGTTTTGGCCCTGCTGGTCTGGCGAACTGTTCAGGGTGTACCCGGCTAAGACGGGCGCCAATTTTCCTGCGACCTTAATTAGCTTTACGCAGCTTAGAAAATGAACAAATGAGTGAATGCTGTAATCAAAGCTGAAGGCGGTTGAATAAAATATTAAAGTGTATGACTTTTTTTGACCATGCAAGGTACACACTGTGTCCTGTAGGCTTAAAACTCTAAGAACGACCCCACTGTGTACAGTGTAGTGGTCTTGCACCATAATCTGCAAGTTCATTTATCTGAAAAAAAGTCTTAAAGTAGGATCCTGTGGAGATTAATCAAAGCTAATTAGTAACCTGTCTGTGTATCTCATTATTTTTTTTTTACTGTGTGAATTCAGTTCGGTGGGTGGCCCTTACAGTCATACTTAGTCGTTCACCTTGCATAACGTTTGGGAACTCTTCCGCAGGTTAAGGGGATCTAATGCAGAAAATGATCTTCCTTTTCAGAGCAAAATGCTGAGCTTTTTTACAGGCACAACATCGCCGCAAGTCGCAGAGCAGAAAATTGGAAGCATTAGGTCAGGATGGAGCACACTCGGAGTGAAGCACCTTAATGTCTCTGGCACACAGACACGGCCTTTTATGAGTTCCTTCATCAGAAAATGACAGTGTTTTATATCAGCTCTCGGACTTCATAGCTGTGTAAGGCCAGCTGTAATGGCACTGTAATACCTCAGACTGGAGTAATCTGAGTGAGCAGCTTAGCATGGAGAACACAGTTACGTCCTCTGATTAAACAATATATTACTGCTCTCCTCTAAAGTCATGTATACATTAAGGGACCTTGGTGTGTTTTGTGCACGCTGTTTCATAAACACTCCATGAACAAAATTCTATTATTTAAATGTATTCTTTAACTTACCACCAATTATCACTTTGAAGAAGCCGCTGTCTGAGTCATCTGGGGTTTAAAAACAAAGCAAAGAAAAAACATCCTTTATTAGTATTAGTATAACTATTCTAATCCAGCCTTCATTTCAGGACAGGATGGTGCTAGTTCTGCTTTTAGTGCTCTGTAAAGGACCCTCAGCCCACTTAATGATGACAGCATGTAAAGGGGCGGACCAACTACGTTTCCCCTCTTGATCAAAACACCGTATCCACCACGTCCTGACCTCTATTAAATATTTACCTTCCGCTGACTTTGTTATTATAACATTTGTGAATTTTTCATGAGGCTTTGTTTTTATAGACAGCTGTCCCCTCACTGTGTGGCTCCGCGCCTCATCGTCTTTTCTACCGTGGGGACAAAAACCTCGTTAAAGGAAGCGATTGAAGATAATCATGAATTATTGCACAGGGAACATCTGCCCGCCTTGACTCGACTTTTGCTGAAGGACAGAAACATCGCATTTTGGTCGCCTGGTTCGTGAACTCATCGTAAAAAACATTCAAACATGTTTCCTTGCAGAACGAGGCTCGGACGCGGAGTAGTCAAACAGTCCGCACATGTCGCGAGAGGGTCGCAAAGTTCACGTTTTGCTCGCAAATTATCCATTTTTCATTCGCAAGGAAAAGTGACAATTTGAAAAGTTTGAGACTTGCTGGTATCCGCCATGTTTCCTGTGTTTTATCGTCATTCGTATTTTATTCGATTTTGTCTGTGCTAATAACAAGCGAACAAAAAAGCGAATGGTTTGAGGACAAAAAGCAAACCAAACACGTCTGATTTGCGACAGGGGATTCGCTTGCGCAAACCAATCGCAAAATTGCTCACAAATCAAACTCACGCGATATAATATTCTCACGCAAAATATTCTCATGAGGAGTCACAAAACATATTGATGCAAATTTCAAAATGAGCAAATAAAAAAAATATTTTTTTTTTAAATCACAAAACAACCAATTCGTGTCGGTCGCTTTTCTATCACACTTCTAGTGTGATCACCCCATTAAGGCCCTCGTGTATCTGGGGATAGAGGCTCTGCTTCATTATTTTAGGTTTTTAATACCTAAACTATTGAAAACACGCCCCATTTTGTACTTTAGACAATTTGGGGTTCCCATTTACACTTTTTACAACTTCATTTGGCTGAACGAAGGAGTAATAGCTTCTCTTTGTAAGTTTGTTTCTAAAGCACCATCAGCAGGTCCACCACAAAAATTGGTTCAAATTCCTAGGACTGTTGTTGTGTTTTACAAAAATTGTATAGTGTTACGGAAAATTCCGTCATATACCCTCGTCATGGAGTTGTAGGCGATTCTCAACGTCAGGTCCTTTTCCTAGGTCTGTTGTACGATGCGCTATCGCATCCTACTGCTGTGTCATGATACTCGTGTGGATCTCATACACGCTTTGGTCATCTGATGCTGTAAGAACCGTACGATGATTTTCTTGCACTAGTTCTATAAATGTCCTACACGAAACCCACAGGACTTCTTTATATACCCACATCTATCGTACGACATTTTTACAATAGTGATAAGTTTAGGTCATGCGTTAACCGAGTGTCACAGGAATATCATACGAGAAAATGTTTTGTCTTGCAACAGTCGTATCACTTTCGTATGAACACTGAACATTTTGCCTTACAGACCTGATCTATTTCTCTTCTTCTAGTCAGTCTCTTCTGTTGTAGCTCCACTAAATTTATACAATATATAAAAAGTGACTGTTCACGAAAAATCAAGCAAACTAGTTCTTGTTCCTAAAATTCTTACATAAAATCAAGTTTGGTGGCCTTGACTGTGTTATGGTGTTCTTGTATTATTGACATGGTGGCTGGTTATCAACCTGGAGAGCACAAGTTCAAATCCACTGATGAATGCAGCAGTCGGCAAAGTCCTTGGAAGCTAAATGGCTGAGCTCTCACAGAAAGGACGGATGGTATACGTTCACCTCCCTGTCACTCAGTAGTGATCATCAGCCAATCATGTGCGTCTGTGAGACTAGAATGTGGATAGTGCTTTCTATGTGAGTGTGTTAGGCTGTTCCTAAATATGTACACACGAGCAGTTCGTAAAGAGGAGGACGAGTGGCTCTGACTAATGTAGGGGGCAGGGGGGTGGGGATTGTTCGTGAACTAATTTCGATCTAATTTTGCAATTACAGTGAAACTAATTTTGCATTTACAGTGGTAAACAACAACAACAACAACAACAAAAGCCTTTGTGGATAAATATCTAAAACAACTTCTCTCTTGCTGAAATAACAACTGTCTTGCGAAAGTGAACAATATTCCATCAAAAGGAAACAAGCAAATGCAAAATCCCTAATGTCTAATAAAAGAACAAGACTCACCTACAGTGGTTTCCCCGGTGGCTTGGCTTGTACCTGAGAAGACAGAAGTGCAAACATGGTGTAAAAAACAAGCACTTTCACACACACACACACACACACACACACACACACACACACACACACACACACACACACACACACACACACACACAAACCCCTATGTGAAGCTCTTTCCACCAGGAAATTCTTCAGCCCTGATGATGTGTTATCTTGTAAAGAAAAGGGGGCGGGGTGGGGTAGGGTTAGTCGCTGATGAAATGCATGCTCATTCTGTACGTGATATAGAAGATGGGTCGAAGGATGTCTCTCTGCTCAGGGGATCTCACACACTTCCATGAAAGTGTGTGATATGATCAGACCGGCTGAAACAGTGATACGAAATTCCAGCATGTACGGAGAAAGTGTCTTGCATAAGGATTCATTCCGCTTGAACTTTTCACAGATATAACATAAAAATCCATTTTCTAATAGGAAAAATAACTATTTCTACACATAAATAAATACGCATACGTTTTGTAGGCGGCGCTTCACCACAAGGAGGTCCTGGGTTCAAGTCCCAGGCTTGGGGAGTTTACATGTTCTTCCTGTGCTTGTGTGGGTTCCCTCTAGGTATTCCGGTTTCCTCCCACAGTCTAAAGACATGCACATTAGGCTAATTGGGTATTTTAAATTGCCCCGAGGTGTTTGTGTGAGTAGGAATGGTTGTATGTGTGTTGGCCCTGCAATGGTCTGGTGAGCTATTATAACCCACCTTCACCCACAGTCAGCTAAGATAGACTCCAACAAGCTCTAAACATTTTGTGATTGCATATAAAACATGAAACCCCTGAATTAGATCTGTTGCTACCAAATGCCACTAAATGATCTAATTCTTTGAATGGAGTGAACTGTGGTGCATTTGAGTTTCCAGATGATCTCAATATGCAGTAATACACTTTGATTAGAGGAGACAAGCCACCAAAAATCAGTCAGCAGTCAGCAAAGAAACCCAGGATTACAATGAATATTCAATATGCACTGCTGGTCACAAGTTTTAGACCACCCCGTTTTTTGAAGTTTTATTGACATATAAGCAGTTAAAGTCCAGTGAGTGACCTGAAAAAGGAGTAAAGGTAAATCAAAATGGTCGGTCTCGAATCATGGAATGCCAGATTTGCAGAACTGCTTAATCGTATTATGGTCGCAGGGGGGCTGGAGCTTATCTCGGCCAACACTGGGCGAAGGCGGGGTACACCCTGACCATCACAGGGCAACACACACACACAACTATTCACACTCACTCCTAGGGGCAATTTGAAACAGCCTAATGTGCATGTGGAAGGAAACTGTAGTATCCAGAGGGAACCCTTGCAAGCATGGCGAGAACATGTAAACTCCACACAGAAATCGAACCCAGGAACTCCTTGATGAGAGGTTACGTGCTAATCACTGCAGCACCGTGTCGCCTGGGCAGCACAATGTCCGTACTTAAACCCCATTGTGCTGGTTTGGGGTGAAGTGGACAGAAGGGTGAAGAAAAAGTGAAACACATTTGTGAGAATTTCTGAAGAAAGTTCATTCATTCATTCACTTTCAGAACTGCTTAATCCTAATTAGGGTTGCGGGGAGGCTGGCGCCCATATTAGCTGACTCTGGGCGTGGGCTGAGTACACCCTGGACAGCTCGCCAGGCCTGGGAAGAAAGTTCCAGAACAATATTTGATTAGATTTGACTGTAATATCAAATTGTGGTTCCTGCGAGATTTAATCTATGCCTTCTTCTATTTTTCCTCTCCAACCATGATTTTTTGTTGTTGTTTTTAATTCCAGATTACACTGAGACATTGCATTGCGTAAATTTCATTAAAATCTGACAAGAAAAAGGAGTGTTGTAAAACTTTTGGCAGAAAGGGTGTTTTCAAGGACCTTGGGGTGAATTTTTAAGCAACACAAAGCACATATATGGTTAAAACTATACATATCAGTATAGAAGGAGTGGTGGATGGTTCTGCTCACAAGAGTGTAATACTAATACAGTGCCACGTTTGATTATGTGTCTGGGATTCTATTTAAATGCAATCTGAAATGCTTTTATGCTAATGTAACCCAAAAAGCAAGGCTGCGTTCTAGATGAATTCCATTTCACATTCCTAATTATGTGATTGAAATTTTAATCAACGGAGTCACGGAGAGCCGTGTTATTTTCCCAACACTCGCTACGAATTGAAAGCGCAAGTAGAAAATGATCTTTTGCTGCACGTTCAACCACAAATGTGTGCTGGCACTTACACTCTCCATGAATAGGCTATTTTGCCGTTCTTGTTCATGTTCATTTATTCACAACAGGCATGAAACCCACAACCTCTGTTAAAAAAAAAAGGATTACGAGCACATAATCTGAAATAATCACAAAACAATAAAAGAATACGAATAACGAGACAATAGAATCCTAAAGAGAATCACTCATGTTTTATCGTTGTTTATTTTTTATCTGCTTGATGTTTGGCTTTTAATCAAGTATTTCAAGCAGGTGGGACGGTGGTCGGCATGTCCGCCTCACAGCAAGAAGGTCCTGGGTTCGAGTTCTGGCTCGGCGAGGGTGTTTCTCTGTAGAGTTTGCATGTTCTGCCCATGCTTGTGTGGGTTTCCTCCAGGTATTCCTGTTTTCTCCCATACACATTAGGCTAAATGGCTGTTCCAAATTGCCCCCAGGCATGAATGTGAGTGTGAATGTGTCTATCCTTGTGATGGACTGGTGAGCTGTACACCCAAAACCGGCTGAGACAGGCTCCAGGCTCTCTACCACCCTAATAGGATTACACGGTTTGGTAAAGGAACGAGTGAATGAATGTATTTCGAGTCCTTAAAGGGGCTGTGTCATGATTTTTTACCTTAAATCAGTTTTCAAAAAGTAAAAAATGTTGTTTGTGTTTGTTAAATAACCTTTCAGCTTGCAAATCAAAAGAAGTTTGAAGATTTTGAACATCTCATGGAGCGGACGGTAGTGGATTGCAACAGGGACTTTTTGAAAGGGGCAGTAGTGGCTCAGTGGTTAAGCCTCTGGATTAGTGATACAAAGGACATATGAAATTTGGAAGAAAAAAACAACAAAGGGTTTAAAGTGAAATGGACACCTTGGATGCAAGTATTTCCATTTTCTTCATCTTTCTGTATGCTATTTGAGTATAACTTTCAACATTAAAGTGGTCTCACCAAGATGGCACCAGGCTGGCTTCAGGTTTTGCCATAAGCAAACAATAGAATACACGATCCAATCACTTTCTGAGGTCAGTGGTTCACACAGGTGGAGGGTGTGGCTACTGCTTGGTTGAAGTGAAAACCTGCACACACACCGGCCCTTTGCAGATGAGTTTGGACACCCCTGCCATAAATGATAAATGGTAAATGATTGCTGGGCTGAACAGTTTTCAAAGATTGAAGTCCTATAGCAAACTCCCGGCAAACTTGTTGCAGGAGCCAAATTAATGTTTCCTTTTTAAACCCAGTTTTAATCTCTATAAATGATTATGTCTTGTTCAATAACCCAACTGATGTTATTAGGGCTATTTTCTTGAAATAACCATGACACCGCCCCTTTAATATCGTAATCATCATAAACAGTCACTGTTTAAGTTTAAATCTGTAACCACGACACACCGTTCTGCAGGTTTCTTTATTCCTCACCTGTGGACCCAAAATAAAATGGTCCCTGTCCTTTAACACATTTAACACCTCGTTAAAAGGGTCCAAATCCCTGCTAAATTTGCCGAGCAAACCCCAGAGAGCCTGTCTCACTCGGAGACATCCCCCGTTTGCCTCGTTAGTGAGACCTGCTAGCAGCATTGAGATGGAGGAGGACATCTGTGCAGCGCAGCCAGATCTGAAGATCTTTTTTGTTTTTTTCAGGCTGCCGTGGAACCCAAAAAGGTCCTGCGAGAGCCAAAGGCGTTTAGATGCCAGGGAGCTTTAGTGTCATCAGCACTCCGTCCTTCTCGAGCTTTCACACGTTTTAGTGGCTGCACACCCAGGGGTAAATCTGAGCTGGAGGGAAGTCTTTCACTTTCATCGCCTTCCCAGAACTGGTGCTAATCCCATCCAAAGCCGGCTTTTTGAAGCGCACTGGTAATTGTCTCCACATGGGAAGGACACTGGATCCGAAAGCCAAAAGCTCAACACTAGTCCCCTTCAGTTCTTGGGTGGGGAAACATTTGCTAAGCCAAACTCATGCTAATTTCCCTTTGTTGCCTTGCTGTGCGGGATTTTACATTTTAAATGAAGTAGAAAACCTAGTGTAGAGCCACAGTTCATGGTCAGAACACGTTGTCTATGTCTCCAAGCAAGTCACGTAACCCAGTCATGCTCTTAATACGATGTAACATAGTCTCAAGGAACAAACAGGATCTGCCATTCCTCAGTTTACTCAACACATAGTTCACTCTTTCTTCAAACACATTTATATTTGGTCTTTTCTGATCTTATCACCTTGAAACTGTGTACTCAGATCGATGGACACTCTCTAAAAACCTCCACCTTCATGCTCCACCAATCTGTGGGGATTTGTCCTGCTCCTAAATGTGGATCTTTTAAATATGGAGTAGTTAAGGGGTGCTAATCAGTTCCACTGGGTATTAAGAGACTGAGACTGTTTGAAATGAGTGAATAAATGAAGGTTGTGGGCAAATGTTGATCCTGTAAGAAGGACAATTGAATCTTGTTGTATTACATTAGGGTTAGAGTTCTCAAGACCACTCAGTATTGTTGGGTCTGTCTTCGTTAACTAGGGTCAAGGTCTTGAGCAGCAGTCCCATATTTGATCAAAACAAAAAGTGAAGCCTTGCCTGAAATAAACTCTCAAAATGTCATATTTCTTTGTCAAGAGTCACCTCCTGTCCTCGAGCCCTGCTGCTGGTGCTCGGTCAATTCAGTTTGCTTTGGCGGCAATATCAGCATCCTCATAATTAATACGGATTATACACCCATCAGCAATAACATATGAGCAAAGGGTTCTAAATATTTTCTTTCATAGCCAGCATTAACAGTTTCAGCAGTTTGTGCTACAGTGGTTCTTCTGTGGGATCAGACCAGATGTCCTTGATGTGCCTTGGGCACCCATGACACTCTTAGCAGTTCACTGGTTGTCCTCGCTTGGACCGCCTTTTGTAGGTACTTACCAATGCATACCAGGAACACCCCTGGTTGGAGATGAATAGAGCCAGTCTTTTAACCATCACAATGTGACCCTTTTAAAAGTCACCCAAATCCTTACACTGGCTCATTTTTCCTGCTTCCATTACATCAACTTCAAGAACTGACTCTTCACTTTATCCCTTTTTGGCAGATGCTACTGTAACAAGATAATTATAAGCTGATGGTGATGTGGATGTCATTGAATAGCTATTCAGTGGTCTTAATGTTCACAATATTATGGCTGATTATTTGTATACATTACTGTACATGACAGTTGTCTTTTGAAGACCTACAGGACTTTTCACACTCTACAGTTTCTCAATTATGGTTATAAACTGGCACTTAGTCGGTGCAGTCTGTTTTACGCTGCAGTGTCGGCACACTTTTTTGTCATATACAGTCGTGTGCAGTGAAGATTCTACACCACCACATTTGTCTAAAAGGGCTCCTATTAAAAAGAAACAAAAAATGACTTCTCTATAATTTTTTGGGTGAAAATGTATTGAACAATGCTAAATTGAAAGCTAGAGCAAATTTTATCTCTTTGACTTTTGCGTAGCATGAATGAACTTCAAACCATATGGAATGATTTAGCGAGTGTAGAAATAAAAAAATAATGTGAACACCACGCCTGAAAGGTTAAATGCTGTAATCAAAGTTAAGGGCGGCCACAATAAATATTGACTTTTTTCCTCAAAAAAACAGTGTGTTATTTTTGTTATTACTATATATTGTTGTTTGTTTACTTATTCTTATCAATATGATCCAATATTACAAGAAATAGATACTTGAATAGTACTTGGTTTCTGATTTATCTTCATTTTGTTAAGTGTAGAATCATCACTGCAGTACTGTATTTCTTAATTTCGTGACAACATGGCAGCTGTAAGGCAGCTGGGCAATGATACGTGGTTTAAAGGACTGTGATAAAATTTCAAACATTTTCAAAATCTCATGGTTTATTGCGTTCAGTCAACGGCGAACACCATCACTGTGTCAAAATGATGTCACTGTGTTCTAACACGGTTCGTTATGAGGCTTGCTTAACTTAACAATACGGAAAAAAATCCGCACTTTGAACTTTTATTATACAAAACTGATTCATTAAAGTAAAGTGACGTCACTGACTAACAGCAACACCGATTGGATGGAATTTTCTTGTTTCTGAATGTGTTTAACAATTATAATTTACCTTTTTCAATTAAACATTTAGCCCTGTGATGGCCTGGTAAGCTGTCCAGGGTGTACTCTGACCTCGCCCATAGTCAGCTGAGATGGGCACCAGCCTCCTCGCGACCCTAATTAGGATTAAGCAGTTCAGAAAATGAATGAATGAACTTTCTTCAGAACTTCTCACACATGTGTTGCACTTGAATGAATGAATTAAACATTTAAAAAGAACCTTGTCATGTCTCGTCACTCATGTTATGAACACTGTTCATTAGATTACTTGAACTTCGATCGTTTTGGTTTCATCTTCATTTCCAAACACCATACCTCAGAACGAACCTCTGTTACACTGGACTCAGTTGTGTTGACACATCCTATATGTTTATTCTAGAGCCCAGGATCTCTACAGAATCTGCATAACTCATTGGTTTTACTGTTATATGTATTTTAGAGGAGCTGGCAACCATGTTACCTTGTTGTTAAAGACTAACATCATCTACAGAGCGTGCAACAGACCAGTGGAAAAGGTCATTGTATTATACCTGCCTATATGTTTCCAGTGATGATATGATGGCTTTTATTACATAAGTGATAAACAAAACGCTTTTTTGAGTAAACCATGGCACTCTGAATCTGATCCAAGAGTAAAAAAATGCCCCGATTAGAGTTACACATGCACATAATCCACCGCACTGTACTCTCAAGGTGACTGCCAGCTTTGAACTGTGAAAAGGTGTTAGCAAGAATTTCCACTACGGTACACTTGCTCATAATGCATTTACTCTCTGTGTAATTGCGACGCTGTGACCATTAATCTGCTATCGATTTTACACTTATCACACTCCTGCAGCATCACGCTGTTCAGAACATGCTGTATTGCTGCAGAAATTACAACAACTTTTACCAGCATATGATCTGCCACCAGGGCTGTATAGTATTTCATCAGATAAGGTTTCCTCACATAGTCTTATCTCTTGGTGATTATCTGATAGGTGCTGGAGTGTCACAACACGATAGCCTGAGGTCCTTCTGAGGAGAGGAAATGTCAGGACGGCCCATTGCATCTAACGTAAGGATCAATTAACTGCGTTTGTGACGTATGTCAGCTGAGCACTGAGCTGTGGTCCAACTGTATGCATTAACCTGAGGGTGAATACAGCTACTAAATGCCTTACTCATCCCCTCGAACACCGTCTGCACTGTCGCTCCTGGCTGATAGTTCTGTACATTAATGCCCTGAATTGGCTCATGCCCCTAAGAACCCTGACAAATAAGCAGTATAGATTGATGTGTGGATGGATGAAGTACATGTATCAAGGACCATCATTAAAAGTACTTTTTATATGATATTAGATTTGGTTAAATTATTCAGATTATTCACTTTATCCTAATCAAGATTAAAGAGGATCTAGAGCCAAATCCAGGAAAATTGTAAATGGGGTGGATGAGAGATGCCCGTCCATCAAAAAGCACCATCAACACACATATTCATCTACAAGCAAAACATTCATTCATTCATTCATTCATTCATTCATTATACCGAACCGCTTCATCCCACTAGGGTCGTGTGGAGGCTGGAGCCCATCTCCACCGGCTCTTGAGTACACCCAGAACAGCTCACCAGAGCCAACACACACAACCATTCACACTCACACCTAGGAACAGGCAGTTAGCCCAATGTACATATTTTTGGACTGTGGGAGAAAACAGGAGTGCCCAGAGGAAACCCACACCAGCACGGGGAGAACATGCAAACTCCACACAGATACCCTCACTGAGCCCAGGACTCAAACACAGGACTTTCTTGCTGTGGGATGGATATGCTAATTACTATGGCACCCTGCCGCTCTACATGCATTTGGAATTTATTTTCCTCTTAGGTGCTTGGGAAAATGGAGAGCCCATAGAAAACTCATGCAACTCTTGTTGAACTTATGTGCAAAGAACCCATGTCAGGATTGCAGTCACCTGAACTCAGGAATGAACGGAGCATGGATCAAGGAAATATGAGAAGGGGCATCTTGCTGCATTAAAGGGGCCCATTCACTTACCAGGTATAGAAAATAAACATGAAATACAGTGTTGTTACCTGAAAATAAAATGAAATTGGCCACAATGTCTTTCTGAAACCATTTGCTTTCTCCTGTACTTGAGTGTTCATGACCCCCGCACCGGGCACGATGATATTAGTGAACAGCACCATAAACAGCACCAAATCTCTGATTTATTTCACTTTTTATGAATGAGTGATTTGCTGCCATTCTGCGCATGCAGAGTATTGTCCCTTATGTCACCCATGATTTTGTTATTGTTATTGTAAACAGATACAGAACCAAAACAAGATGACTAGTGACTAGTGAATGTGCTTCCTTGCAGTGGTCTAGTGAGCAGTTCAAGGTGTACCCTGCCTTTGGCCAGTGTCGGCTGACACACGTTCCAGCCTCTCTGTGATTGTAGTAGGAGTTATCGGATCGGCAAATGAGTGATTGAGTAAATGCACCTTTAATATATTTACAATAGAGCTCAGATAAACCTGGTGAAACACTGGTGAATGGGGTTGTGTGTGTGTGTGTGTGTAAGGCCTTATGGTCAATTTTTATATCTTACATCCTAGTAACTGACCAATAGTTTTGAAATATGCTTTCGGACTTGCATACAAATCTGATTTTGATGATTACACCCCCCGAAAGTTATTACAGTTGGCTTAGGAAACCTTATGAAAAGGCATGCTATTATAGCAGTCAGCTGATAATGTGTCATTGTGCCGTCTGACATGGACACACACAACACTCACAACACTGGCCAGTCAAACCCCATTCAGTTCAAGCGGAGCAGAACCTTGTGGCACGGCGAGAGAAGGAGGCTGGCACTGCTACTGGATGAAGCCATAGCTAATGAACTTAATGGAAACAGATGATAGGCTTTAGGAGGAGAAAGAGCAGCCTCATATTCTAATAAAGGTCTAATCACCCACACAAATATTCAGGCCCAGTTAATCAACACAGTTTAATTAAATACATTTTTCATTGCCACGTCACACTCTGCTGCCTTAAAACTCCAGAAAGATCAGCGTTCTCCCAGTGTTGTGCTTCTGGAGGAAATTATGCTGGTGTTGTGGAAGAGGAGATTTGGTGATTCCCTTTAAGGGGGTGGGGGGGGGGTGGTGAGAGAGAGGCAATAGCCTGTGCTAGAGAGAAAATAGTGAGCAACTGTTTATTTACTACTCTACTTTACTACAAGACGACCCACTTGTGAAATTACGTAATGGTTCCTTTTAAATCTGTCAGTTACTAGCGAGAGGCTGTCTTAGAGGGAATGCCTATAGACAATCAAGGTTTTACGAGCATTTATTTACCCTCTCTTCGGATGTTTTTACTATCACTATTCTCTATCAACCTGGGAAGAAGGAGCCACTGTATTTTTTCACAGCTTGCAGAAACGATTCTATCAGAAAATTGGTGCTTGAGGCAACTTGTGTCAAGGCTATGGCATGTTCATCAGGCTGGGACAGGCGAGGGCACAGCAGTGTTTTACAACAAGTGTGTACTGCAAAGACCATCTCACAAATCGTTTCATGGTGTTATGTCAGTCGTATCTCTCCTATCTACCAAATCTCTAATCTAAAAGTGATAGTCACCAAGCTATTAGCTAATATTATACTAGCAGCCAATTTACATGAATTTTATGAACTCAGTTTAAAATAAAGGAATTGGAAATTAGGAAGGCTGCATAGTTAACACATATCTACAGATGCTGAGTTGGATGTCTCTGAATTGTCCCAGAAACATCCACCGAGACTGAGGGGAATAATTGTTGTAGTATTTCCTACATGGGGACATAAGCAAAGAAGCTTTGGTTTATTAAAAAAAAAAAAATCATGACAGATGCAAGGGAGCTGTGTAATGCATTCAGGACCCCCTGGTCTATTTCCAGCGTTTTCCACTACTCAAATATAGCCTTGCGTTCATTAAGTGCCATTTTGATGTAGAGCTATCTTAAGTTCTTATAGAAATGCAGTAGGAGGTGAACCAGTTTTTGTATCCAGTATAATGAATAATTGTTAACGCCCCTACTCAAGATATAAAAGTAGTACCCACGTCAACATGGTGCCCCCACCAACCGAGGCATACTACAACAGAAATCTCAGAGGTCTTTAACGCAATCAAAATTTTATATATATGGAAATATATATCTAAAATGGGATTTTTATAGATTATTGTATCATACTTACTTTAGACAGCACTGGCCATTTGATCTATAACCCAGTATTTCAAGCGTCAACTGAATCTTAAGATACCACCACATTTCACTGAAAGGGATAGCTATTAATGTGTTGCTTGAAGACATAGAATGGATGACTCAGTCACTCTTATTCATTTTGCAAAGCTGTTTAATCCTGCTAGGACCATGGGGAGGCTGGAGTCTATCTCAGCTGACACTGGGCAGAGGCAGATTACACCCTGAGCAGCTCGCAAGACCATCGCAGGGCTAGCACATAGACACAAAAAACATTCACACTCACATTCAGACCTAGGGGCAATATGGTACAGCCAATTAGGTTAAAGTGCATGTCTTTGGACTCTTGGGGGAAACTGGAACACCCAGAGGAAACCCATGGAAACATGGGGAGAACATGCAAACTCCACACAAAAATACCTGAGCCCTTTAACCACCGTTAACCACTACACCACTGTGCCACAGAATGGACGACAGTAAATACTTAATGCGCAATACTTAATCTAGTCCAAAATTAGTTAGATCCAAGATGAAATTAATAAGAATGAGCAGATAACTGTGTCTCTTTATGGACAATAGTGGTTATTCATGGACATCTTTGGTCAGACAGGTCTCACCGTGATGACCCAGTTTTCTGAGCTTCATCTGAATGTGGAGCAATCATCAAAATGAAAGATGATTGTTTCTTCAGTGAGAACACCACATTTATGAAAATCGTGCTATTGCATTGGTTTTCATCATACAACATACAGTACCAATCACTCGCAAAGCCTCCACAGTGAGCATCCCAGCCTGATGGAGTAAAAACTAGGGCAGATACTGGGGAGGGCTCAAGAAGGCACAATTGCACAGATGTAGTCAAAGATAACAGCAATAACTATTACTCTAAATTCTCAGCTGCAGGGGAGGAAGGAGTCAAAATGCCGAGCTAGCTGAGGGTTGGAACAGAAGAAGAGACGAGGGGAGGGGGGAGAGTAACAACTCTTCCAAACTTGCCTTATCTTTCTTGTAGAAAAAAAATAAATAGTTGGTTGAGAGAGGAGGCAGAGGCAGGATGAGAGGAGCAGTGAGTAATAGAGAACCTTCGCTGGGTTCTGGGGAGGTGAGATTGAGAGAGTGGTGCTTAGATAAGAACAAAAAGGGAGAGAAAGGGAGAGCTATCACTAGTTTAAGTCAGAAAGAGGCTACACCTTGCAAAGCACTCGGGGTATTCTGGCTCTATCCTTCAGAAACATGTGCAGCCACTCCTTCAGCTACAATAGTTGATTACGAATCGTCTCTGCTATTTGGCAGCACAGCACTCGTTCGCTGATCTTACTCCCACTCAGTCATTTACTTTCTCCCCCTCTGCTCTTCTCACTGACCTTATTGGGAGAAATATTTCTGTTCTCGGGGTTGGGCGCACAGAGCTCAAGCCAGCTGCAGTGTTTTATTATTTAAATGTGTCCTAGTGCTTGTCCTAGCTGCTCTGGGTTATAAATGTTCTGAATCAATGTCCTAGCTGTACTGTTTGAAATATGGTGCATATGTTTGAAGGAGAGGTGACACAGTGGTGTGGTTAGCACTCTTGCCTCGCAGCATGAAGGTTCTGGGTTTGAGTCCCATGCCCAGCATTTTGTATGTGTTTTTCCTATGCATGTGTGGGGTTTCTACAGTCCTGCAATGGATTGGCGAGCTGTACAGGGTGCACCACGCCTTCCCGGGAGCCTGCTAGGATGGGTGCCAGCCTCCCCATAACCCTAATAAAGGCTTTAAATGTATTATTTATTTATTTGTACTGGCTGCTTCACAGCATGAAGGTTCTGGGTTTGAAACTCATAGTCAACCGTGGCCTTTCTTTGTGGAGTAATGAATTTTCTTCCAGTGCCTTGTGGGTTTCCTCAGGGAACACAAGTTTCCTCCTAAAACCCAAAAACATGTTGAAGGTTAGCTGGTTACTCCATGCACCACAGGAGTGGATTTGAGTGTGAATGTTCATTCACCTCTGTTATATGTTACCAAGCTACCCACTGCATACGCTACCTCTCACTCCGAATCAGCTGAGATTGGTACCGGACCACCCGCGACCCTGTTGGATACTCGGTACAGATAATGGCTGGATGAATGGATGTTTCAAGGAGATATAAAACTGCAACTCTGTAATTTCTCCACGGGTGTGCAAGATTTAATGGATGATACTTGGAAAATAATTGGACTTCATTCAAAGATATTAAAAAGGTGTCACGACAAATTAGCTCTGATGCCCTTTAATATTCCAGGCTTAACCTCAGTGCTTCACTCGACACGGCTGACCCTCCAATGAACAGCTGCAATTTACCTTTGTGTAATTATGTGTGTACTATTCTAAATAGAAAGGCACTGCTTTTTAGCAATAACAGAATCACCTATGCAGACAAGAAGAATTCATTCATCACTGCGATGTGTGTCTAAATGAGCACCATAACTGATTACAATCCCCTTTTCCTATAGATGCTGCTTACAGCCTTGTCAAGGTCGCCCCGTAATCACAGCGACTTGAACGTTTAATCTTTGCAAGTGACAGAAGTGCAGGGAATGGATTAGGAAATCGCTAGGAAAAGTGAAATTGCAAATGACCTGCAGGTTTCTTGGCCATAGATACAGTTATCCAGTGACCTAGAAATCAGATTACCATGCAGAGAAAGAGGAGAAAAAAATCAAATTGAGAAAAGGGGCCTGGGGGAATACCATGTACCTGTAACGATAAAGATTCTCACCTCAAATATACCCGATGGAATTTAGGGCCAAGTGCGCACAAAAAAAAGAAGCTTTTAAATGCATTTTGAAAATTCACCTCCTTGAGGTCTGTTGATGAAAGCAAATGGTTTTGTTTGGTCTCGCAAACGTTTGTTAAATAATCATCAGCTGGCTCTGGTCATCTCCCTTGAATTTCAAATGTAAAAACATCCCAAAGTTTCAAGGTGACTCTAGTCTGCTGTCAGCTCCTAGTCTTTTCCTTCCCTCCATCCCAACACTCGAAAAGCTTTAGCTTGATTAAGCACTTACAGAAAGCCGCTCTACCTTTAATTACCTCTACCTCAATCATTCTGTTTCCCAAGTATTATATGTGAAATCACGTCCTGCTTAATTAAATAATCATCCCTCACTCTGACAACAAAAGGAGGGCTATCATTAATCATCTCATACAGAAAGGAGAAGTGTGAGAATAACCGGAGGCAGGTATGACCTTTTAAGAAAGAGGCCGGACTTCCTTGGGTATTTATAGGTCATGTTAGGTCCACAAAAATGTTTCATCTAAGTGACCAGTTTTCATTTTTACAACACAGTTATGGAGGGTGGGTTCAAGAAGGTCCTGGGTTCGAGTCCCAGGCTTGGCGAGACCAATTCTGTGTAAGGTTTGCATGTTTTCTTCTCGTGCTTGTGTGGGTTTCCTCTGGGTACTCTGGTTTCGTCCCACAGTCCAAAGCCATGCACATTAGGCTAACTGGCTTTTCCAGATTGCCCCTAGGTGTGAGTGCAAATGTGAATGGTTGTTGACCCTGTGATGGACTAGCACGCTGTTCAGGGTATACCATTCCTTCACCAGAAGTCAGCTGGGATTGTCCCCAGCATCCACATGACCGTAATAATGGCTGAACTATGATGCACAATGAATTAATGGTGGTGCACTGTAATGGCCTGGCGAGTTGTTCAGGGTGTACTCTGCCCTTGCCGAGAATCGACCCTAATTAGGATTAAGCGGCTTAGAAAATGAATGAATAATGGTGGTGTAGTGGCTGCCTCACACCATGAAGGTTCTGGGTTTGAAACTGTGTGGAGTAATGCATGTTCTTCCAGTGCCTTTGTGACGGACAATGGTGGTGCACATAATGGATAGATGAATGGATTAATAGTGTGTAAACAGTTGTGTGTGTGGCCATGTTATAGACTGGCCAGCTGTACAGGGTGTACCTTGCCTCTGCCTAGTGTCGGCAGAGATAGGCTCCAGCCTCCTACGCTCCTAACAGGATTAAGTGTTTCAGCAAATGAATGAATGAATGAATGAATGAATGAATGAATGAATGAGTGAATAATTGAACACACTTATGGATGCCAGACACATCATGAAATAGAAAGTAACTAAAGTTAAGCCTTAGAATATACAGTATTTTCCTATTGAAGTGATAAATTGAAATTGTAAATTGAATTTCCATCAGCTCTCTTTAGCTTCTCACACATCGGATGGATTTTATAACAACTCTTTTTTTTACGGTGCAGTACCGCAAACCGAGACACACCATGGGAAAAAAGTGGAAATTTGGAAACAGGAAAGAGACAATGCTATCAGAAGAGACAGTGCTATGTGCCAACATCCTTCTGAGGCCATTTGGATTCGGCAGCTCATCATGACCATGTTTAGTTCAAGTGCATGTGGGACCAAGGGGCTGTTTGGGAGGTTTTGGGGGTTTTTCATTTGCTCTCTGCAGACAACATGTGCACACACACATCTTTCAACGCAATCTCGTTCAGTCTCATGAGATTAACACTCACATGGAAAGACTCTTGCAAACACACCCTCTGCTCTCTCAACTGCCTTTTGCACTTGATTTCCTCAGACAATGCTCTCTCTCTCCCTCTCTCTCTCTCGCTCTCTCTCTCTCCCACACACACTCTTCCCCTGAGGTCACGTGCCTTGGAATTTGAAGCTGAAGTAAAAACTGTGCCGCTATCTCACCCAGCCATATGTCCTATGTCTAACGTCAACAGAGTTCTCTCTCCTCTGTTTTTATTTATTTATTTATTTATTTATTTTGCTCTCCGCCTCTCAGTTCTTTAGGTTCAGACTGAAGGATCAGGAGAATCCAGAAACCTGTTGAAATTGGTTTCTGTCAGAAGAACACTTGAGCAGGTAGAGCATCTTGTGATGAGGTCAGGTGACTTTAGCTCAGCGTCTTACTTGTGAATATTATTAGTGAGGTGTTGTGGTGTGGGATCCTTATCGTTCTACACAACAGCGTGTGTGATGTTTCTGTTTCTGCTCACCCTTACGTCCTTTTATACCAGTGTAACATTTCCTCACACAGCATATCACATTTCTCTCGCAGGGTTAATAGGAATTTCTTCCAGTCTTAATTATAGCATCAGACGTTACATTTGGGGCTTTTGGGTACGTTTGTTGATGAGAAGCTTGTCGACCAATGAAATCGTGTTTATCGACTCTACCCTCCTCTCCATTAATCTTCTTTTTTTTGTGTGTGTGTCTTTGATACATACACTGGCTGCTGTTGCCAAATAGCAATCCCTTGATATTGCTCCAGGTTTTTTTCTTTTTAAAGTTCAGATCAAAATGTCCAAACAACAAACAAATAATCCGCAGTGCTCTCAGATATTGATCACCAAGACTCCTGAAGGGTGTATGTGTGTGTCTTGTTTTATATATATATAAATATATATATATATATACACACACACCTCACTCATAACTTAATAACCAAATCCTACTCGGGTCTCAGGGAATGTGGCAGGTCTCAGCTGACACCAGTCGAAGACAAGGTACACCCTGAACAGCTCGCCTGACCATTGCAGGGCAACACATACACAACCATTCACATTTACATTCAAAACTTCGAGTGATTTGGAACAGCTAGTTAACCTAATGTGCATGTCTTTGGACTGTGGGAGGAAACCAGAGTGCCCGGAGGAAACCCAACTCTAATCGTTCTGTTGTACATAAGTAGCAATGGGCTGCTACAATGATGTAAAAAAGATGGCTGAATGCCTTAACTGACCAATCAGATTCATGTATTCAAATAAGCAGTGTAATAACTGTATTATTACTATAATGCAGCTCTAACAGTAACTCCATGTGGTAAGGTCCTGGATTACTGAACCCAAGGTCAGGGGTTCAAGCCCCACTGTCACCAGGTTATGCTGGATACTGAATACTCTTCAGAAAGACTTCCGGCTTTGAGTCCTGTGGTTGACGCTGTGCTTCAGACATTTAACAGTGTGAGTGTAACCATAACCGGATAAAGAGAATTGTTTTTTTTTAATCATTCATTAATTCATTTGTTAAAGGTGAAGCTGTGCGTCCAGGTGGGCCAAAGGGAAAACGCATCATCCAGTAAATGTCAGATTTCAGATTAAAGATTTTTTTTTCCTGTGCAAAGTCTCACTTGGAGTAGGGCATGGGACTCAAAATGGTACAGTCCAATGAGCAGTCACCTGTCATCTGTCCATCATCATAGCTTTTAATAGATGCACATGTTTCTGTGAGTGTCTGTCAACCTTTGAGGCAGGTTGTCAGGGAGATTTTTCATGCATGTGGTCAGTGGTGGCCCAGTGGTAGGCTGCTGGCTTACTGATCTAAAGGTTCAAACCCCATTATCACCGAGTTGTCACTGCTGTCCCCCCAGTGCAGCTAACTGGGTTATCAAAGCCCAGCCATGTCTCTCACTGTCTGTGGTAAGAGGCAGGTGAAAGAACCATTGCTGTCGTTCGTAAAGAGTAGGCCATTGGGTTTCCGTCAGCATGTTTCTGCCCTGCAATGGCCTGGTGAGCTGTCCAGGGTGTACCCTGCAATCGCCCAGAGAAAGCTGAGATGGGCGCCAGCCTCCCTGTGAACCTAATTAGGATAAGCGGTTCAGAAAATGAATGAATGATTTTATTTTATGAAGACAGGTGAATAATATACTGTAGACACTGTGGTAAACGTTAGCCCTCCGTGTTTTAGAAAGTAAGAAGAAGCCAGGCTTTCTGTATCCTCTTAATGCAATCTTCACTTCTCTGTAGTTACACCTTTCTCCTGCAGTTTAATAAAAAAATAACTAAATAAAGGACCCTGACTCCTATGTTTCTTCCAACGTTAGTGCTGAACTAGGCAGAAGTAGCCTATTGGTTTCAGTCTCTCGCCTGCAGAGTTCGGGAGGAATTCTGTCACAAAAGGCCCACAGGACATCTTTGTAATTTGTTTAAATATACACACATGGTGAAAAGCGGGTTTGCCAGCTTGCTACAACGAATGCGGCATCCTCGCAGCCAGCAAGAATGAACCAATTAGCATTGTGGGTGGGCTAAGTGATGAAACGTGATCAATTTGATTTAGAAACGCAATTAGCCAACCGGTGCAAAGTACAAGCACTTCATTATCTACGCTATTGTGCTGACAACGTTAAAATGAATCACCCCCGGATGGTTTGGCCTATGAAGCATGCAGCAACAGGCAAACAATACGTCTTATTAGCCATGCTAGCATTACCATGAGATTCAAAAGACAGATTATACATAATCAATCAACATCACATATATAAATAAATAAATATAAAAATCCAAAATCTGAAAACTTTTATGCTTTTCTTGCCACACACATACACACACACACACACACACACACACACACAGGTTGATTGGCTTTACTTAGAGTGAATCTCTGGCACATCTCTGCACAAGCGTACACATGTGAACATTTGATATTGTTTTTGACTGTGGATGTTGTGCAAAGACAAGCAAATTACACCATCACATTGCACCTGCATGCACGAACAGCAGGCACGCACTTACATAAGAGTTTTTTCATGCTATCTCTTTATTAAAGGACTTGGGGATGAGCATATTAACAAGCCGAGATAAATCAACACAATTTGCCCTGCTGGGATACTCTTCCAAGGCACGCAGCATGAACACACACACACACATCCCCAAACCTTCAGGTTCTGTCTCCGTTTCATTCTTGTCCAAGAAGTAGGAAAAAAAAACGCCTCAGTTCCGCTTCTCACATTGTCTTTTTTTTCCACTCAAGCTCCCACTCTCTGACTCCTCCATTTCTTTACATCGATTTTCCTGCCCATGCTATCTTCTCTCTCACTTTTGCACTTCCTTTACCCCTCACCTCACCTTCCACCCACCTCTGTCTATCTATATTGCTTCTTTCACCAAAATAACATGGTTTCAGCTTGAGAAAAAAAAAATGAAATAAAATAAACACAGCAAGCATTGCGAGTCTCAGAAAAGCGGATCCATACACATAATGACATAATGTACTGCGTTTTCATTTGATTTTACTCTCAATCTTTTTTCAACTACAGAACAGTTCAGATCCGGTCATAAGTAGTTCCAGTCCTAGTAATCCCACTTCAATATATTGAAATCCCTCCAGTTCACATACTGTGATGTTTTCACCCGTTTTAAAAGCCTTAATTGCCTCAGATAGTGCTACAAAGAACTGTGAAGGTACAAATCATCTCTTGCTAATTTCTATTCATATCGCCGCACTTCTAGTTTCTGTATCCATTAACTATAATTTCCTGTTTAACCAAAGACCTAATGGTAGTGTGTCATTTCTTAAAAAAAAATCACACTTATCAAACCACTTTGCTTCAACACAAGACAGAAACAGAGCAAATGCTAACTAAATACAACTGACTGAATGATTTGTATCCCTAATAGACAACGTAATCCCAAAGTACTGGGATGTGGCTACTAAATGTGACTCGATGATGCATCATTACACACAGAACATCATTTCATTAACAGAATCAATGAAATGACTAAACAAACTAATTAAATACCAAGTCATACAGAAGAGAAAGCCAGTACGTGGGTGTGCAGTAAAGTGATTTTTTATCATGGGTAAGGGTGTTGTTAGGCGTGACGTGAAGCGATATTTTCAAGCATATTTGATATTCTGGCTAATAAATCTTGAGTGCGAGCACCTCGATGACTGGTAGGAAGAAGAACGATGAGTAACAGCAGGCAGGAGTCTGACAGGAATCCAAATTCATCTACACTCACGCGCAGCAGATCCTGAATCCAGTTAATCATCCATCTTTTCATCCATGTACAAATGATTTGACATTTCAAACCCAAGTGGTCATTAGGAATAGCAAAAATACAAACCAACATGGCTCCTGGTGGTACACAATATAAAGCATTTATCTTTAAATGCGTTCAGGTATATTTGCAGAACAGACCATTCGAATTGGCTACTTTCAATCAAATTGTTCTCTTGCTCCTCTTTGCTAGTTAAAAAAAGAGAAGATAGACACGATAAACAGCCCTCGCATTTATTTTTGCATTTATCTATTAGTGACCCGCTCCAGCATAATACAGATTAAGTAGGAAAAATGACATACTGTGATATGAATAATAAGGAAATACCCTGAGCAACCACAAAAGACGACTGAAAAACGGCAAGATAAGTGGATATTTCTAGTGATTTACAACAACTTGGACGTGGAACCCTTTCTTAAACAAGTGTTATAGCATGGATAGATTGTGATTATGAATTTTTGAACTTGGACATGTGGAAGATTATGTTGTGAAAGATGTATTTTTGGCGACATCGCATTTTCATCCAAAACACTACCTTGAGACTTGATCCGTATTATGCTGGAGCGGGTCACATATGTGTAAAAGAGCTTCACTTGGGATCACAGCCAGATGAAAGATAGTGTGGTGTGTGAGCCTCTTCATGAGGTCTTGGGTGGTCTTGTGTAGACTGCATACTGCTACATCCACAAGTCATCAGATTGCAGGTGAAAAAGTCATGTTGTGGTAGCATTTCTGAGATTCTTAGAACTAAAACTATTTTCTTATTAAGTGTGTGTTCTTTATAATATTATTAATATGAAATAGTACCAGCCTTATTGTAGAGTCCTTACACAGTAACACTTATTTGCTGAAGTTGAGGTCAAATCACTGAAAAAATAGATACTGCAAATTAAAATATTTACATTTACAGCATTTGGCCGACACTCTTATCCGGAGCGACTTACAATCATCATTTTAATACAACTGAGCATTAAGGGCCTTGCTCAAGGGCCCAACAGTGGTGACAGCGGGGATTGAACTGCTGACCTTTGGACCAGTAACCCACAATCTGATTGGTCCGTTATCTCCTAATTATTAATCATCATTATGAGTGGATTGGGACGGTGGCGTAGTGATTGATTAGCATGTCCGTCTCACAGGAAGAAGGTCCTGGCTTCCAGTTTGGGGTTCGGTGAGGGCATTTCTGTGTGGAGCCTGCATATTCTTTATTAGCTTTTCTCAAAGCGCACTGCCGATCTGAACAGTTTCTGTTAGGGTTAAAATGTAAATACACGCTATAAGCATCTCAATTGAGTCTGTTTTTCTTGTATGTCCTTGTAGTTTATACTACAATTTTGAATGAGTTTGCGAACACACCTTTATAGAGCTGGTTTTCTCATGTGTCTCTGGATGAGTATGTTTAAAACACTCTGTAGGACTTATTAACTAAGCTCAAAGCACGTAGCTCACCTGATCAGTCTCTTTTATGGTTAAACTATATAAACTAAGAAAGTCTTGTTTTAGTTTGTTTTTCATTATGTTTCCACATAGTATCACAACTCGAACAAAGGTGCCACTTCACAGGTTACACTTCCTGCACCTATGTTCACCTGTGTCCATCTTAATTTAAAAAATAATAAAACAACAAAAATCTTGTTTTAGTGTGCTTTGTTTGCTTAGGTACCCATGTAGTATATACTAAAACAGTTATGCACCTCAGGCTCAGTGGATGTTGCTAAAATGAATATTCAGTGACATCACTTCATCTTTGATGTATAATTGTTAATTATCTTGAGATAGCAAACCAATCAGATCTCGCACACCACAGCCCCAACATACACACAGCCATTCACATTCATACCTAGGGGCATTTTGGAACAGCCAATTAGCATGATGTGCATGTCTTTGAACTGTGGGAGGAAACCAGGGTACCCGGAGGAAACCCATGCAATCCTATGAAAACTCCACATAGAAATGCCCAAACCTGGGACCTTCCTGCTGTGAGGCAGATGTGGTAACCACTATGCCACCTCCAACACACATCTATACATGTTCATATTAATAAAGTGCCATGTACAAGACATTTTTTTATATGGCATGTACTTTGATTATTTGAGTATTTGATTATACTGGGAAAAGTTCCTGCCTTTATTGCAGTGTGTAAGATTTAATTATCCTCCAGTCTAGTTTGAAAGTAAAGCACCTCGCAAAAATAAATGATATTGCTTTCTCTGGAGGCTTTGATCATAAAGCAAGCAGGTGACTTGAAGGATGCAATTAGTGCGCATACTTTCTTGGCCTAAATTATTTATGGAAATCCTCAAGGATCATTCTTGGCTCTTTGCTTTTTAATTAAACCATATCTTTTTTTTTTTGTATCACTTATGAACAATTAAGTCAAGAATGAATACCTTGGTGAGGGGTTTCATTTCTAAAATGTATGTTGATAGGCCAAAAAAGTTGCGCATGTCATGCAGGCCTGCAGTCTCAAGACCAAACTTTTCACATTTCTACTCCACCAGCAGCTTTTGCCCTTATAAAGACTTCTATGTTTATTCCACTGTTTGCGGCGTATATTGACACTTTGTTTCTGATCATTGTTTTTTTAATAAACCTGTCCCCATTTGATTGTTTTTTTTTCTTTTGGTCATACATTAGCCTGGATATTATGCTTTTATTTTAATATTGATTGCACAGTGTCTTGTACTTGACAGATTTTTTCCCCCTGGTTCCTGTACTGTACTAATGACGCTGTGTATTATTTCTGTGCACAGTGCATGCATGTTATGCCTCCCAGATATTATATTTACTTTATAGCAGGTAGTCTAGTGGAAAACCAATTGCTCAGGAAACCTTCCTATGGCAATTGTTTATGGTAATGCAAAATACCTGCCTAATTATTTGTCCTTTAAAACCCCTGAAGTCTGTCCCACTGCACTTAAATGAATTATAGGATACTACTTTCACATTCATCATTTTGAACTCTAAAATAAAACTGGGTTTGGTGTTTTTGACTAAAGACAAGTATGTGTTATTATTTATTTACAAGACTTTAGCCTCATATATTACCATTATTGCTAATATAATTTATGCTAGACAATATATTTGCTATAGATTTTCATTGTTTTGCTCATTTTACTGAGGTATTTGAAGCTACTGGGCTATGGAGCAATGAAAAAAGAAATGCATTAAAAATGAGCACTACAGACACAGTTTTTTAGCAGTGCAGTCAACCAGGCTCGAAATAACAATACCCTACGTGATTGCTTTACCAATCGCTTTCATGGTCTGCACCCAGTTTGCCTTGTGAAAAGCCTCTATCCTGCGTAGGCCTGCCAGTTGGCGGCCGATGCCGCACGTGTGTTTTTCCCACTTCTATCCAATCAACCCTTGAAATGTCACAGCAGGAAGTCATCAATTAGCACGGAAATCAACTCTTTCCCATCCTCCTGAGGGACCAGGGCAGCCAGGGGTGGTGCAAATTTAACGCTCATTTAGACATTACTATGCAAACAAGCAGCAGGTGAACACCTATGAGCTCCTTTGGAAATTGGTGTCAGTTACCAGTTTCTGAACACAGGCCTGTGTCTGCAACCCTGAAACCACCTTGATGCCTTCTCAGCTTTTTAGCACAGTGTGAGGTAAGTAATGCTGCACACTTTAACAGCTTTACTTTTCTAACACCTCTGGGAGAAATCTCACAGCTTTGATGACCAGACAGCACATATAAGTCTGAGAAGTGCTCAGGCCGTGTTTCATATACCTCACCAACACAACGCTCTAGAGGCTGGAGAAGTTAAATGTGTCTACTTCTTTGTAACAAAAAACGGGACTTAAAAATGTATAAGTCGAAAAAAGCAACAAGACATGCTCACTGGATTAGACAGATTTATAAATAAAGCACATCTCTCTAGCCTTTTCCTCTGCAGCTTTCAAGTGTCGCTCATTCTAGAGTCTCTAGACTCCCACCGCTCTGAAGAGAAGCGCCTTGTCACTGTGTATCCATGTGCTCAGTTCCTGTTTGGAGTTTCCCCGGGGCTTGAGGGAATATCATGGAGAGTTTGAAGAGGAAAAAAAGGGAAGATGACTGAAAGAGAATGTCTAGGCCATGGAAATGGAGTTTCTTGAATTCGTTGCTAAGGGCGGTCTCAGGTCAATCTCAGCCGAAAGCATCCCCAGATCATGAATCTGCATGTTTAAATAAAATATCTCCAGGGTATTCCGTTTATATCCTCCTTTATGAGGAATGATTAAGCAGTCAGAAGGGAATTCCAGGAATAGTGTATATCACACAGTGTGACATGCACACTGTAACAACAAAAAGAGTGGCAGTGTCAGATTTCTTTCTTTAAAATATGTGTCTAATCTAAAACCTGACCAATAGAAGGAACAAAAAAATTCCTTATTACCCTGCCAATTTTAAACCTATCTTCTGCATCCCGCTGATTGATAACAGAAGCAGATTCTGGCAATATAATCGTAGGTTACCTGACACCAAGAACACCTTATCACACAGTATGTTGCAGAATTCAACCACAGTTGCACTGGGTTCATCTAATAGTATGTAAAATGTAACAACAGACCCTGGACAGGACAGTTGTGTTTTTAAACACACTGTACCAGAATTAATTCATCAAGTAAAGACCAGGCTGTCCTAAATCTAATAAACCTAATAAAGTGTTCACAGGGTAAAGTACAGTATATTAAGGAAAGAATTAATCCCGTTCCACAAGAAATGCTTTCAATCAGCGCTACAAGTCAGGAAATAACAGGCACTATCCATTTAAGGTTGAACGTCAGTGTTATTTCGTCCAGTGCCTGGTTGCCTGTGAAATGCAACAGGCTGTCAAAGTACAGGTCTGAATGTAAGACCAGATACCAGTAGGTCAGGTGACAAATGGGTGGGAGAGGGTGAGGTGTCACCACAAAATTAGCCAGCTATTACTTAAAAAAATAAGTAATTTTACTGGATAATGTAGATTTCCTGTTTCAAGGTCTTTAAAACTGCAACATTTGTGAAAGGTCAAACCACTCTAGTAAATTAGTGAAAATATTTAGGGTATCGCCATCATAACTAGTTAGGAGAAAATCAGCTGTAAACTTGGATGGATAAATTGAAATTAATGCACAGCAAGAGGGTTCTGGGATTTGAATTTCCACCAGTGGCGTTTCTCTGTGCAGTTTGTGTGGGTTTTCTCTGGATATTCCAGTTTCCTCCCACAGTCCTAAGACCTGCATTTTAGGTTAACTGTCAACTCTAAGATTAATTTTGTTGTGAAACTTTGTTTATTATGTTGTGTGAACATCTATACAAGATTTCCAAGATTATATGAGTATACTTTACAGGGGAATGACGTGATCTGGTTGGTCTGCCATATAGGGATTAACCCTGAGTTTACACTGGGGCAAGTCCACAATATCAACGATTTGAGAGATTCATGATGAGCGTGGGGTGGAGTAGAATCCATGAATCGTGATGATCTTGAGGGAACTTGGTGGAATCGTGATGATCTTGAGGGGAATTAGTGGAATCGTGATGATCTTGAGGGGACTTTGGTGGAATCGTGATGATCTTGAGGGGACTTGGTGGAATCGTGATGATCTTGAGGGGACTTGGTGGAATCGTGATGATCTTGAGGGAACTTGGTGGAATGATCTTGAGGGAACTTGGTGGAATTGTGATGATCTTGAGGGAACTTGGTGGAATCGTGATGATCTTGAGGGAACTTGGTGGGTTCATGAAGATCTTGAGGAAACTTGGTGGAATTGTGATGATCTTGAGGGAACTGGGGGAATCGTGATGATCTTGAGGGAACTTGGTGGGTTCATGAAGATCTTGAGGGAACTTGGTGGGTTCATGATGATCTTGAGTGAACTTGTTGGAATCGTGATGATCTTGAGGGAACTTTGTGGGTTCATGATGATATTGAAGGAAGCTAGCGGGTTCATGATGGCCATACCCCAGTGTAAATTCAGGGTAATGTAGGGCAGTGGTGGCTTAGGGGTTCAGGTGATGGGTTACTGATCCAAAGGTCGGCAGTTCAATCCCACTATCACCACTGTTGGGCCCTTGAACAAGGCCCATAACCCTCAAATGCTCAAACTGTTGGGTCTAAATGACGGACACGTAAGTCTCTTGAAGCAGGTGATGTCATCATTATCCCAGTTTAAAATGAGAAATGAATGAATAGAAATCTCATTTTATTTTGGTTTTCTTTTGTTTTTATGTAGTATATACTAAATCTTTGAACAAGTTTAAAAAGGTGATGTTACACAGGCTTATACTCTGGTTTATCATGGCTAAAATATGTAAAGAATAAACAAAAATATATAGCATTGAATATTTTCAGTGGTATTCAGAAACCTTTTCTCCTCAAGAAAAAACCCCACTGACTAAACAAGGTCATTTTTTGCAATGTGCAAGTGCACTCAGCGCCAAAGATGGTATTGGGTTGCCTGTGTGGGTACGTGTGCATGGACGCAACAACAAAATTGAGCTCACGGCTTTACGACATTTGCACAAGCATGTGGCTCTGTGGAGCTCTGCTAAAAAAAATCTCATTTTAGTTTGCTTTCCTTTATGTTTTCATGTAGTATATACTAAAACTTTACATAAGTATAAAAATACGGCGTTACTTCATGTGCTTCGAGTGCACAAGCTCACCTGCCTCTTGGTACTTAAATTTGTTGGCTTTTTATGTTTCTGTGTAGTATATACCTCTGGCTCATTTTATGTCGCTAAATTAAATACATCAAATGAGCATCCACATCTCCTTCAGTAAATAATTGCTAATTATGCTACTATAATATTAGACCTAATTAAATTTATACTGATAATATTCCATCCCTTCTTTGGACTATTAGTTCTCTTTAGTTTATAATTCTAAATGCTGTATAATAGACTGAATAAATAACATCTATTCATCTTGTTATATGGAGGTCATGGCGGCTTAGTGATTAGCATTCGTGTTTCACACAAGAAGGTGCTGGGTTCACGCAAGGGCATCGCTGTGTGGAGTGGTTTTTGGGTAGGTGCGTTAGTGTGTTCATCAGAATAGCAATAAAAATATGAAAGTAGCACCATTTATATGAGCTGTTTTAAAGTGACATAAGCTTTCACAAACCGTATACGTCTCCTTGAACAGGTGAACTCAAGACTCAATAGAATGTAGTGTTTGTGAAACTTTGTGTTACACTGAAACAGTGCTATCTTCATTTTTTATTATTTTTTTTGCTGTGTAGAGTGTGCATGTCCTGCAGGCTTAGGTTTCCTTTTCCAGTCCAAAGACATGCATAGTAGGTCAGTTGGCTGTTCCAAATTGCCCCTAGGTGTGAATGTGAGTGTGAATAGTGAGAATGGGTTCTGCAGGGGGGGTTTGAACCCTTTTCAGGTAAAAACATACATTACAAAGGAAACCACAAAAGTGACCCGATGCATCATGGGTATGAAATGAGATAATAAAAAATCTTATTATATCTGATCGTTCAGAACTTGTATGCATTTCTCTTCGACCTGCTGTTGGAGATAGAGCCACAACAAATCTATAGAATCAGGAAAATGGTCTAAAAGCATGAAGTCACCTTTTTATTAAGTGGTGGTGGTGGAGTGAACATGCCAACCTTAGTCACAGGTATAATCATATACAGCATGAATTCAAGCATTAAACTCACCAGACTTGCCTTCTGGCTTTGCATGTTTTCTGTAGTTCCCTGTGAGCTACGCTCCACTCCCTTTCCCCTCACTAATCAAAGGGAATCTCACTGAACAGGTCTTAAGTGGTGGTGAAACCTGCAGTTACACAGTATCACTCAGAAGGTACTGACAATTTTCAGCATTCAGGGCTATTATTATGGAATTACGATGACTGACACACACTCTCCATTAATATTAATTGTTTTCTTTCCTTGGCAGACTCAAAGAAGTGGAACGTTGGGTTGATGAATCGATCTTATATCCCTAATAGGGCCGGACGCTGTGTAGCTTCTACTTCTTAAAAGTAATTCAGGTTAGGCATTTCAGAAATATACACCCGAATAGCTAAACCTGAAATGCAGACAGGTTCTTCAAATGTCATACATTTATCTCTCTCTCTCTCACACACACACACACACACACACAAACACACACACACACACACACACACACACACACACACACACACACACACAC
>JAOUQZ010000047.1:5885420-5897755 GCA_028564935.1 Neosilurus hyrtlii
CATCTTTCCTTGGCTTCTTCATGCACATTAATACAAATTTTTACCTGGGGTGCCCAAACTTTCGATCCCCACTGTATATATATATATATAAATATAATTTTTATTCACAGCACATGATCTGTTCAGTCTGACTAACACAATTATATTTAGTTCCAACTCAAATTGCAACATAAAGCTCTCAGTTATGTTTGGTTGCCAGCCAGTTATGTTTGGTCCTGCCTTTGGCAAGAACAAACACTGGAGGCTTCTTGAGGTTTCCTCTTAATCAGAAATCAGGCATGTGCCTTCCACATGCTCCATCATCTGATAAAACACATGCTATTGGATGTACAGTATCTTTTTTTTGTTAAACCCCAACAGTTCCTTTAGTTCCTTTAATCTGGACACATATCAGCTTTTGTATGCTTTGGGAATCGGGTTATTAGGGGAGCAAAAGATCAAAATCACCTTTAATTGAGCTTCATCAACATTTATTGTGCAAAGCTGTCATAAAAATGAAGCTTACAAGTACATATTCTTCATTCTGCTTAAAATCCCTTCACAGAGTGAGGAAAATGCCTTCCTTCTACCAATGTGCATGAAATTGGCTGAATTCTATTCCCACTCCTTTTCAGCCTGGTTTCCTTCCCACGATTTCCAGTGCCCTTTGAGAAGATGGACTGACTCACTTCTTAAACAAAGCAGGGAGAACATATTGCATTTTCAGTGTGGCTCAGAGCACAGCCGTGTTTATACATTCTGCTTGTGCAGTGAGGATTAAAGGATGTTTATCTGAATGAATGTTTTTTTAATTCGTCTGGTGCGAATCTGATTCATGAGGGGCAACAAAAAATATGAATACAAGCTGATGGGTTAAGTTAAGTTCAGTGTATTTAAGTTAGGTTTAGTGTAAAGGTTAGGGCTCAGTTAAGGTTAGGGTAAGGGTTAGGGTTTAGTTAAGGTTAGGATTCAATTACGGTTAGGGTTAAGTTAAGTTTAGGGTGAGAGTTAGGGTTTAGTTAAGGTTAGGGTTCAATTAAGGTTAGGGTTCAGTTAAGTTTAGGGTAAGAGTTAGGGTTTAGTTAAGGTTAGGGTTCAATTAAGGTTAGGGTTCAATTAAGTTTAGGGTAAGGGTTGGGTTCAGTTAAGTTTAGGGTAAGGGTTAGGGCTCAGTTAGGTTTTGGGTAAGGGTTTGGGTGGTTAAAGTTATGGTAAGGGTTAGGGTTCAGTTAAGTTTAGGGTAAGGGTTAGGCTGGTAGTTGTTATGGTTAGGGTTAGGCTAAGTCTAAAGGGGCTATGTATTGTCCCCAGAATTTATGGAACAAGTGTGTATGTTTGTGTGTGTGTGTTTGTGTTTGAGAGAGAGAGAGAGAGAGAAAAACAGAGAGAGAGAGAGAGACTCTGTGTGCGTCAGCAGATTTCCTTTCATTATTTGTCTAAAAGATAAAGTGCATTAAATGTCAGGGAACCAGCAGCTCGTAGGCAGAAGGGTGATGAGATGATTTTTTTTTATTTATTTTTTTTTTGCAAGTGCCTCGGATAGCTTTGCTTCCCACTCAAGGAGGAAAGAGTGCTTTCACATACAGCTCATATACTGAAGTGTTGGAATGCAGAGCTTTCAAAAGCACAGCATCTTTGTCATCCCTATCTCAGCTCTTTGTCCTTGTGTAGAAATGGCTGTCTTTTAATGCTGGAATATGATTTATCTCTTGCCTTTTTGCACTGACTGCTCATACAGGAACATCCTAAGTGACCACATGGGATATTTCAATGCACTGACTTGCATCAAATAAAGGCAAAGTGCACATTTTCTGTTTCTCTTATCAAAAAAAAAGAAAAGCTTGCACTTTGCAATGGAAAAGTAATGGCGGAGACAGGATGCAGAATACTCTCTTCATTAAATTGTATTTTCGTGAGTCTACACTTCCTTCCTTCCTTTTTTTATTTAAGGAGGAGAAGTTGTATCTAAATTTGTGTGATCAAGTGATCACACAAATTTACATTCAATCCCCCATCAAAAAAATCACAAGAGCACTTTAGGTGAGTGACTGAGCATGAACAACACCAAAGTGCCAAATACTCACCTCTTTTTCAGCTTTTTCACCTGTTTACAAATGATTCAAATGTCCTGCTTCAACTACAGCCAGTTTCCATAGCAGGTTTTTGATATATTTTTTTAAAGCATTTTAGTTTTTAGAATGCAAATCACTGCGTTAGCGTCACTGTTGGTATTATGAAATTGCATGCCGATGTCTGAAACAAAACAATTTATTCATTTAAATGTGTAGGAAGGTCATACATGTATCTTGAGATTTAGTTAATGACTATAGTGTTTGTAATACACTGCCCGGCCAAAAAAACGGTCTCACACAAATATGTGTTTAGCCTTGCTAAAGCACATAATTGTCATGCCATTGTTTCTACAAACTTAAGCAACATAACATTACAGGTCAAATACAAATACATAGAACAAATATGTCGGGTCTGTAAGTCAAACTGCGTGACATTCTTTTGAAAGTGATATGATTGTTACATACAAGACTGTGATACTCAGTTACACAAGTCCATCATACGGCTCAACTGCACTCTGTGGTAAAGATGTATTTTACGAAACATGTGGTTATATAGTGAAGTTCCATGGGTTTACTGTAGATAAATCATAGGACTATTGTAAAGGAGGAAAAGAGAAAGATTTGGTGCACAACAGATGACCCAGAAAGCAAATGCATAAAATCCATATGTCTATCGTGCACAGCTATGGGACGTCATAAGGCATCAAACAGTTAACTTAGGAAATGGGCCTGATGTTGAGTTGTTACCTGTGAGAAGGAATTTTGAAAGGTTTAAAACTCTATGACAGGGGTCTACGGTGGCATTGTCTATCACACAGCATGTACGTTTCTTACAAAACATCCACAACTGTCCATGGAATTTGCCCTATTTTTTGTCATGACCTGTCGTATACCTGATATAAAATGTATGCAACACTAGCATTTATGTAAGATCTCATTCTAAATCCGCTCAAGACCTCAGGGTACACACGACCGTGGTGTTGGAAAAAAGTACAACCCCACATTTCCATTGTCAAAGCTCTGCATTTCCATTTCACCATTCAATTGTCATCAACTACATCTGCATCTTGCTGCCTTCCCCTTTAATCTCTCTGAAGCTTTTTCTCCACACTCACTGAACACACTTTATGCTCAGAGTACACTAATCGGCTCCTAATGAAAGCTGTACGAGACCCTATCAATTTATCGGCCACATGGGGACTACCATAATCACAGTGTGATATTTTCCCCTCAGGGGAGCATGGAGGAAGCTGTAATTTGGGAATTGATAGGTGGCGGTGTCCGGTGATGCCTTTCGAGCATTTAGAACCCCTTTGACTCCATTCGTTTCCTCTTCAATAAACCACACAAGACAAAAAAGAAAGGAAAGAAAGAAAAGAAAAGAAAAAAGACTGCTGTGCTTTTATCCACATCCCATTTTCTTCAAGAGATCCAACAAGGCAGATCTATCTGAATAATATTGTAGCATTTAAAAGAGTGTGTGCATCTTAACAGCATGTATTAAACTGTTGGCTCCAGGACTGTAATTATTCCTTTTTGTAGGGACACATGGGTGTCATTTTCTTCCAAAATAACAACCCTGGGTTAAATCATATAGTATATTCGCTGACAGACATCACTCAAAAATAACTTAGTCTTCACAATAGCTGAAATGCACAAGGCAATTTCACACCCCTTGCACCACCGCAATCTAATTTCATGCCACTATTATTGTGCGTTCAATTCTACATTGTGTTAATCTGATGAAATGATAACAAAACGAGATCAGAGAAATTAAAATAACTCAGATGATCAGGTATCGATGTAGCCACATGGCACCCATACACAAAATTTTCCCAGAATGCATGCTAAATACTGGGTCATTACGTACAGCAGTAAATACACGGTACTCTGTGCAGGCTGTGAACTGATGGTGCTTAATAAAAGGAACTTGAATGATTCGGTGATGATCAGGGATCTTTCAATACCATTTTCCCACACAACAAGGACAAATGGTTACTCTTTGATTTAGATAAATAAGTGACCTGCTTACTATTATTCGATGAAGGGCATCAGGGAATTTTATTTAGCTCTTAAAACGCACGCACATACATGCACAGTAATGCACTCGCACCACTAGTCGCATTCATTTTACTATTAGCTAGCTTATTTTTAGTAAACTGCATTAGCTAGGCAGGGTATCTGTAGGGTATTAGGATGCAGTAGTAGGTCCTCTTGAGCTACTGCTTTGTCTTCATTGTAAATATTAATCATGAAAAACAACAAACTTTCTGTCATTCCTTTTTATCCATCCATTATTACACTGTATGAAATGTTATGGGATGTTGGTATTTGAATATCTATTTAACAAGTATAAGTGCAAAAATGAATACTATATTAGGTTTCCGTGATAATGGAATGCACCCATTTCAAAGTTATAAGTGGATCTGATCCAGACATTCCAAAATCAAATTATCTCTGGCACTCAGGTAGGGTAGTTTGGTGAAAATCTGTGTGTGTTCAGGATTGTACATACAAACAAACTGATAAGAGACTCAGAAATACTGCCTATTACAATACCTCCGTCAAAAGTCTATTTCGGAAAGAGGTAAAAATAATAATGCATTCATTCATTTTTCTAAGCCACTTATTTCTAATTAGGGTTGTGGGGAGGCTGATGCCCATCTCAGCCTACTCTGGGCGAGGGTGGGGTACACCCATCGCAAGGCCGACACAAACACAGCCATTCACACTCGCACCTATGGGTATGGGTGATCTACATGTTTTTGGACTGTGGCAGGAAACCCACAGAAGCAGAGGAAGAACATGCAAACTCCACACAGAGCCACCGTGCCACCAATAATAATAATAATAATAATAATAATAAGAAGAAGAAGAAGAAGAAGAATCATAATGATTAGTAGAATTAAAAAAATTTGCGGGGCAGTGGTGGCCTGGTGGTAAGGTGCTGGATTACTGATCCCAAGGTCGAGGGTTCAAGCCCCACTATCAATGGGTTGTCACTGCTGTCCCCCCAATGCAGCTAACTGGGTTATCAAATGCAGGCCGTGTCTCTCACTGTCTGTGGTGAGAGGAATGTAAAAGAACCATTGCTGATTTTGGTCAAGAGTGTTTCGTGAGCGTGTTTCTGCCCTGCAATGGCCTGGCAAGCTGTCCAGGGTAGTGATGACGATTCATGAAAAAAGTCTACATAAATATATCAACAACATAAGTGAAATTAACTTTGATTGGACCAACAGTTTTAGCCCTATTAATGTTCAAAAAGTTTGCTGGAATAATAAAAAAAAATTATCTCTGGTAATAATACCAGCTGTGAAATGTAAAATTCACTTTGATTGGTCCAGTAATTTCCGAGATATAAAGGTACATAGAAAAGTCATTCAGTAATTATTCATTCATTCATTTTCTGATCTGCTTAATCCTAATTAGGGTCGCGGGGAGGCTGGCGCCCATCTCAGCCGACTCTGGGCGAGGGCAGAGTACACCTTGGACTAATAATACAGCGGGGTGTCACAGTGGTGTAGTGGTTAGTACATCCTACTAACAACAAGAAGGTTGTAGGTGCCAATCCTGGGCTGTGCTTGCATAGGTTTCCTCCAGGTACTTTGCTTTCTCCCACAGTACAAAGACATGCACATTGGGCTAATTGTCTATTCCAAATTGCCCCTATGTGTGAGTGTGAATGGTTTTGTGTGTGTGTTGGCCCTACTGTGGACAATCAAGCTGTTCAGGGTGTACCCTGCGTTAACCTAGAGTTGGCTGAGATTTTGTGCCCTTAGTAGGATTAAGTGCTTCGAGTGAAATAAATAAACACAAATGTATAAAATAATAAAAGTAATATCAAATAAAATTAAAATTTGATAACATAAAACATCTCTGAATCTTTCAGCGTCATATTAACCGGAAAATAAATTTCTGAGAAGAGTGTGATCACGTGATCCATATCTAGTATATACTGAATTTATTCTCTGTGGGGTCCTCTAATGGACCTCTGGTGTTCAATTAGTAAATTGCATTAGATGGGGAATTAATAGAAATCTGATTTTCATGATGCAAGAATATTTTTGCAAGATGATGCACTGTGTGTGGCATGGTGGCGTAATGATAAGCACATCTGCCTCACAGCAGGCTTTTGTCTGGATACTCCAGTTTCCTCCCACAATCCAAAGCCATGCACATTAGTCAAACTCTGTGTTCCAAATTGCCCCTAGGTGTTTGAATTGCTGCGTGTGTGTGTTGGCCCTGGGATGGTCTGACAAACCTTTCAGGTTCTGCCCCACCTTCTCTCAACCCCAGCCTCTCTGTGACCCTAGAAGTGATTCAGCAAATGAATAAATGACACATTGTGTCTGTGAATCATATGTAATCGAGAACCCTTTTAATAAAGGCTCTGCTGGCGTCAGAGGCATGAAGATGTAAAATGTAAAATATAAAATATTCATTTAACTAACCTTACCATGGTAATGTATTCATGGCGCAAATTTAACATCTGCTCTTCAGTTGCATTAACTTGCACATTCTGTACCCAAAGTGACTTTTAGACCGTGATAATTCCCTCTGTGGATGATGAATGAAAATACTGTATAGACATCAAACATTCTAGAAACATTCTAAATTGCATGGTTATTAAAGCAAATACACAAAAAAGTACAAAGCATTCTATCATCTCTTTCATTCAGAAAAGGCAATCTTCTGTAAACCCTCTAATTATAGCTGATGGATGTACTTTGATGGAAAAACACTTTTTTGAGCTATTTATGGAAGAATATTTTGTAACATGGGTTGTGTGGTGCTCTTATACACTGTTAGTGTTAATGTCATGATTACAAGTTTTTACATTTTTTTAAACCTTAATAATAGCTGGTCTTGGAGACCCCTCATTTCTGCTGGTTGGCTCAGTACAATTGGCTGTAAATGGACGTCATGGTCTAACTGTGCCCAGAGTCAATAGGAGCAAGCTAGTCAGTAGTCTTACAGTCTAAAAAATAAATAAGTGAAAAGGCTGTGTGTTATATACGAGTGCACTGCTTGCACAGGCTTGCAGAGGGAGTTCCTGTAAATCTCAGTGGGTCGCTGATGCTAACGGTAGCAAAATTGCTGGCTAAATTTAGCTAAAATACAAAGCTGTGTTAAAGGGAAAGGATTTTTTTTTTCTGTCATGATGGCTATGGCCTTATGAGAAGCCTACTTCTTTTAAGTGTGATGACACGAGACTTAGCCGGCATATTGTGACGTGCTTTTGTAAATTCCTGCCAATTCGCACTCAACAGCTCTGAGCGTGAATGACAAGTGCAGGATTTCCTGAGCTCACAGACGCTAAGGAATATAATGTTTTTTTAACACCCCCCCGCCACACACACACACACAGGCACATAAGCAATTTGTTCCTATTAAAAAAATCAATAAATCATTTTTTTAAACCATATTGTTTTTTTTTATAAAAGCAAAAATTTCAATCATATCACACAAATTCTTCACTTTCAAACTCACACAACACTTGTCAATTGTTTTATGTAATTGCCTGAAATGCTTTTGTAAAAACTGCAAGTTTTTATATAAAAAAGCATCTTGGTGTTTTAGCTTGGTATGAATTTTCTGGCCGTGAATTAACTATTAAATGCTTCATGCAGATAAATGTACTCTGATTGGCTAACACCTTTAAATTGCATCTCTTGTCAGCTACAACTATGTAATTATTAGTTTGCAGTTCAAGTCATCTTTTTGAAGGACTCTTTTTAGTGAGTCATCCATATGGTTCACCAGCACAAGTGAGTCATTTTTTTCTTTTTTCTTTTTTTTTAATTCAGCTGCTCCCAGGCAGCTGGATGAAATCAGTCAGAAACCTTTGTCATTGCTAGTCAATTGACATGATAATCAAATAATAACAAACAGCAAGAATGTGATGAGTAATGTGGACCCTTAGGATAATACTAGGCTCAGTTTCTCTCTGTTCAAAAGAATCAGTACACTAACTTGAAATGAACTGCTCATCACTACTGTACAGCCTGATGAGAAAAAATATTGCATTCATTCTATCCATTTATGACATTTATCCCAGGTTGGGTCATGAAGGCAACTTGTCTAGAAGGGTAACCCAGGCTTGGGAAGACCAAGGGTTCACCATAACAGACCAGTGCAACGCCCTCATTACTGCTGACGCAGCCCCGGTTTGTCCATCTATTGCCTGCTTCATTCTCTTATCACTTGTGAAGGAAAAATGAAGATCCTGAGCTATTCGAACTCTTCTGCTTGAGGCAAAGACTCATTCCTGCCTTGGAGGGAGCAATCCACATTTTCCCTCTGAAGAACCATAAATTGGAGGTCATCCCAGCCCCTTCACACTCAGCTGCAAATCACTTCAATACATGCTGAAGTTCCTGGTCTAAAGAAGTTAACGGAACCACATCATCTGCAAATTCCCATGACCCCCTCAGCAACTCTGCAAGGGTAAAGAGCTGGTCCACTGTTCTATGACCAGGATGAAAGCCACATGCTTCTCCAGAATTCGAAGTTTGATGAAGTTGGAGCCTCGTCCCCACCACTCGGAAGTAAACTTTCCCAGGTAGGCTGAGTAGTGTGATGCCCTCATAGTTGGAGCAGACTTTCTCTTCCCCTTTTAAAAAATGGGGACCACCACCCCAGTCTGCCACTTCACAGGTATCCTTCTGGAACTCTATGCAACATTGAAGAGGCTTATCATCCAACAAAGCCCCACAACATCCAGAGCCTTAAGCCTCTTGTGGAAAATCTCATCCATCCCTGCCACTCAGAAGCTTTTTGCCCTTACATGTGAGTGGAGTCTGTGTCAGCCCTGTGATGGCCTAGTGAGCTGTCCAGCATGTACCCCACCCTTGGCTGAGATGGGTGCTAGCCTTCCAGCCACCCTAATTAGGATTTAGCGGCACATTCAATGTTAATTATAACAGCTTGTGTTTATTACGTCCGTTGTCTTTGAACTTCAGTGGAAAATTCAATTTAAAATAGAATTTCGCATTTGTGGGGATTCTTGTTACAAATCAAAGAAGTATGGACTGTTGTGTGTCCACCTCTGCTGAATATAACCTTGTAAGCTGTCCTGATCTATAAACAACCAAGAAAAAAATTACTTTTTTATTACTCCAGTGTGCTTCAAAGCATTCACATTATTGTTGTAATATAAAGAGTTAGAGGTATAACAGTACTCTGTGTGCTAGTTAGATGCCACCAAAGTCAGGCGTTTTAGCTTCGGAGCTGTTTGAAATAAAATGACATCTCAAGCATTGCTACAGTGTTTTATTTATTATTATGCTGAAAATTCTGTAATTTTTTACTATATGAATGTTGGCAGAATGTTAATATTTCTGCAGTGTTTGAGACTAATTTTTAAATTAGATTTCATACAGGCAAAAATAAACATATTTTGCAAATGCTTACTATTCACAAAATAAAAAAAAATCCCTTTCAGTCATTATTTTCTTGAACTGAGTGAATTGAATTGAGTCATAACAGGAATGCATTCTTGCAGCCCTACACACAGATGATTAGCACTGGCACTTTATTCATTCAGTCAGTGTGTCATGTTCAAGGCCTTTGCCGTCAAAGCTTTTAACTGTTTACATCATGCACGAGTGAACAGAGCAGCATTTTTGATCAACTTCATATATGTCCCTCTGGAGCGTGATCAACTTCAAATAGAGCCTGAAATAGTGCACACCTGGGAGGACATCCATAGCAGGATGTTTGTGCCAGACAGTGGTGAGATTGATTTAATAGCTCTGGGGCATGTACAGACAACACACAGTTATTTGTACACATATTTTGTGTGCTTGATGTGTAATATGTCATCAATATATGCTTTAGGGACAGTTACTCATCTATTCTCCTGAACTATTGTGAATGTATTCATGAAAGGTGAAATTTCTAGATGGTGTCTTCTCTTAACCTGAAGAATGAATTCATCTTCTTGTTCTTGTTCTTCTTCTTCTTATTATTGCTGTTGTTGTTTTCAGAAGCTATTTTATTGTGAGATAGATAGATAGATAGATAGATAGATAGATAGAAACCCAGGGTCCAGGGCATACAGGGTATTCAGGTCAGTATATGAAATCTTGTGGAAACTTGGACTAGGTGATAAGTGATCTGAGTAATGTAAAAAAGAAGCTGCTTTTGCATTGGGTGATTTTGGATTAGGACCTGTAGCACCTTCCAAATGTCCAAAATAATGCCAAGTGCCTCTTTGCCTTGGGAATTTTACAGTTCTGCATGACTTGTCCTTTTGTAAACATATTTAAAAAAAGAAATAAATAATAATAAAAAAAAATCCATGTGATGACCAAGTACATGCGCTGAATGTTGGGCTGTTTCAGAGACCAGAAGAAAAGAAGGTATAAACAACTGTTAAAAAAAAATCAGTGCTTTTGTACAACTGTTATGGTTATTGAGACGAAAAGAGACAAATGTATCTCTATATGGATACTTTCAATGTGGTCAGACACTTATAATAACATTCTGATCTTGTCATTGGCCAAAAACACCTTTTTTTTCCCACATGGTTGTTTGGCCTGTAGGGTTACATTGTACAGTGCCGTTTCCAGTTATAGCATTCTAATTCAATACAGGACTCATTTCAATTCTCTCTCTCTCTCACTCTCTCTCTCTCATTCTCTCTCTATCTCTCTATTGAAGTTTTAGACAAACATTGCTGACATTTTAATAGAATATCCAGCATTGTACTTACAGTATTTTGACCAGTCCCCCCCACACACACCAAAAAAAGCTGACCAGAGTTAAAAAAAAAGAACTCATTCAGGCCTGAGTGTCCAATGCAATGTCCGTCCTCATTTGTAGCTGGTAGCCAATCATCAGCTAGCTGTCGACCAGTAGTCATCTCATGAACAAAATAATAATAAAAAAGATTCTCTAAAGCATAAATTAACACACACACACACACACACACACACACACACACACACACACACAGATGCTGGCTCACTCATTTGTACAGAAAGGTATTCGACTATGAACTGCCTTTTTCAGATACTGCCACAACATTTCAGTAGGATTCAGCTCAGCACTCGACAACTCCAAAATTTTAATTGAATTTAGTTTTTTCAGGCATTTAGTGGTTGCTCTTATGATCTGAATTTCTGGATATTATTGGTACTACGTCTTCCAAAAAGCTACATTTTTGACACATCGGTCCAGAAAACAAAAAGATTGAGGGTAATCAGGGTCTGTGTTGTAATAAGTGGAATCACAAATAATGACATTAACAGAGGTGAGAGAGTCCTGCAGCTAATTAGGTGTTCTTCTGGGTTTTTCTCAGGTCACAAAAGACCCCACAACAACATCCAAAGAACTTCAGGCCTTACTTACCTCAGTTAAGGTCAGTGTTCATGACACCATCATAAGAAAGAGACTGGGCAAAAATGGCCTTCCAACTCCAAAATGGGGTTCCAAGACAAAAACCACTTCTGAGCAAAAAGAACATTAAGGCTTGTCTCAGTTTTACCAGAAAACACACCTTCCACAACAGGAAGGTGTGTGTCCCATTACATCTGGTGTAAAAGTGACACCGCATTTCAGAAAAAGAAAATCAACCCAACAGTAAAATATGGTGGTGGTAGTATGATGGTCTGGGGCTGTTTTGCTGCTTCAGGACCTGGAAGACTTGCTGTGATAAATGGAACCATGAATTCTGCTGTCTACCAAAAGATCCTGTAGGAGAATGTCTGGCCATCTGTTCGTGACCTCAAGCTGAAATTAACTCGGGTTCTTCAGCAGGACAATGATCCAAAACACACACCAGCAAGTCTACCTTTGCATGGCTGAGGAAAAACAAAATGAAGACTTTGGAGGGGCCTGGTCAAAGTCCTGACCTGAATCCTATTTAGAAACTGGTGGCATGACCTTAAAAAGGCGGTTCATGCTCGAAAACCCTCAGTGTGGCTGAATTACAACAATTTTGCAGAGATGAGTGGGCCAAAATTCCTCCACATCGATGTAAAACACTCATTACAAGTTATCGCAAATGCTTGGTTGCGGTTGTTGCTGCTAAGCGTGGCCCAACCAGTTATTAGATTTAGGGGCAATTACTTTTTCACACAGGGCCATGTAGGTTTGAATTTTTTTTCTCCCTTAATAATAAAAACTTTCATTTAAAAACTGCATATTGTGTTTACTAATGTTGTCTTTAACTTATATTTAAATTTGTTTGATGATATGAAACATGGGGGCAGTGGTGGCCTGGTGGTAAGGTGCTGGATTACTGATCCCAAGGTCGGGGGTTCAAGCCCCACTATCGAC
>JAOUQZ010000047.1:5920656-5938070 GCA_028564935.1 Neosilurus hyrtlii
GTACCCGGAGGAAACCCACGCAAGCACAGGGAGAACATGCAAACTCCACACAGAAACGCCCCAGCTGGGAATCGAACCCAGGACCTTCTTGCTGTGAGGCGGATGTGCTAACCACTGCGCCACCGTGCCAGACTTAAATCATTTTAAGTTTAATTTCTACAATTGTTCATGAGTTGCTTATGAATACAAACATTTCTGTAGTTGAAGACTTAAGGTTTCGGTAGAAAGTTTCTGTGTTTCTCTCTGCCTGCTACACTGTTTCTTGTTGGTAATGTTGACACTTTTTTCTTGCGGTGCCAAAAATAAAGAACGCATTTAAATTAGTGGCAGTAGGGGAGAAACTCTTGCAAATAAGCAAATCCACTCATGCGCTCATGTATAACTGGCCTCTTCCTGATGCTGGAGCATGAGTGGTTAATCTTTAAATGGAGTAACAATCATGAAAATGGCCTATGACAGTAGAAGTTAATGAACCAGGTCTGACCTGTGTATGCAAAACTAACACCTGGCTGCCTGTCACCACATATTTTATATATACAAAGTCTCTTTTTCAGGCAAATTATAGTTTTCTGATTTGTGTTTTATTTTGTCACTCACATCAAGTGCAAACACATCCCCGGTAAGCATGATTCAGCCATTAGACACCGCTGTGCAGTTTTCATTAGAAAGGAAGCTAGACTGACTCTGAGAGCTGATGTGACATTGGAGGACATAAAATGAACATAAATTGTCGTTGTAGCTTAAACTAAAATGTCATAAAATATGGAGTGTGAATAGTTTGGCAAAGTTTAGGAACTGCTGATGTAGCTCCTCTCTGTATACGATGAATCTCGATTCCCCAGGCAAAAACATCTCTATCATGCAGATATTTTGTTTAATGATCCAACTATGCTAAAAACAAACAAAAGATAATTATCTGATATCATTTTCTGATTCTTTAAAAAAAATGTGTCATTTATTTTGTTAAACAAAAATTTCCATACAAGAGTGTTTGCAGTATAAAAAATATTCAGTGCTTGATTCATGATTTTAAACATTTATCGGATGAGGCGAGGCATGATGTCAGAAATAATTTTGTTGAGGTTGAAAAATTCTCCATATCATACGAAAGCTGAATTGTATAATTGTTTTACTATTCATTTCAAATATTTTCCTAGTAGACAGTCACATTATTACATTCTGTGTGCCAGTCTTGCAATTATATTTCAACTTAGCCAACTTAGCCATGGCAATGATGCAATAATTTGGTTATCCAATGGCAGCGATGCAATATTCAGCTTGTAAAAGAATACCCAGAATTATCTGATGGCTTTCCACCAATCAGAAATGATCTTGAAAATATCTTGAATGAATAATAATAATAATCTTTAAACATTTCCTACAGGGATTAGAAAAATAAATTAATCTGAATGTCTTGTGCATTTTGTGTAGAACATTCCCCTATTGGTAGATGTTTGACAAGCTTCGATGAGCAGTGAGATCCTGAAGTACATGCTAACATTCAACAAAACAACAAGCTTGTGTGTTAGTAAAAAACGTTTATATCTACACTGTCAGTTGGAGCAGTTGGTAGATGCCTTTGTGCAAAGAAATTTATATAAGTGGGGACATTTTGAGGACCAGCCAGCAATAAACCATTAAATATACGGACTGTTCCTGGAAAATGGCGACATCCACTTACACTTTTGAAATACACCCAAAGTTTAAATAGTGAGTGACAATTCACAGGATCTACAAGGTACAACGTATTGGAAAGAAACAAACAAGGCTGAACTTTAAGTATCTGACACCTACTGATTTTTCTGATTTGCTTTGTTGCATGATCAAAACACTAGAACTGCTTCAGCTGTGTCTGTAAAAAAATTCCAAGTTGTTAGTTAAATGGAAAGTGTGCAGTATAAGTCAAAGTCATTCCGAAAAAGCCACATAATTACATTAAGCAGATCAGTATCAGGTAGACCTGAATGCGAGGCTTTCGTATTTGAATGTTAAAATGTAAGACTACAGCGTGACTCAGCTTTCTACCTCAGTGCAAGAGGGACGATGCACAGAAAGGACGATAAATAGAAAATGCCTGGAAGTTCATGTAATTCAGTGGGCGCTGAAAGATTGGACAAAGATCAGACTTTTTTTTTTTTGCCAGTTCAGCGATTGCGAGTCTATGCATTCTGTTTTGACCTGATCTATTAGATCTATTAGAGCCACTATGGAAGATAGCGCTAATCCTAATTACGATGATAAGCAGGTTCCCAGTTAATCACAGGACTAACACCGACACAAACAATCATTCACACTCACATTCGTTCTTATGGGCAATTTAGAGTAGCCAGTGCATGTCTTTTGACTCGTGGAGGAAACCAGAGAACCCAGAGGAAACACATGAAAACAAACGTAATATCCACATAGGAAAGTCTTTAGCTGAAATTTGAAAGCAGAGTCTTCTTGTTGTGAGGTGACAGTGTAAATGAATGAGTGTTAGATTTTACCTTTTGATTTTGTGTAAATCACATATTAAGAGAAAATTAAGCAATTATATTGCAAATCAAAGTAATTCCCACTTGCTTGGTTTTAGCGAGTTATTTTTAACATTAAGCTGAAGGTTCAGATTAAAAGATGAATATTTGATGATGGATCAAATTTTTCCATTCTTTAGAGAAAACTGTACTGTATATGTGGTGAGGTCCAGGATGTTTGAGACTATAATATTACTGTTGATTAGAGTTTCAGAATTGTGAACAATATAAAGCCAAAGGAAAAGGAAATGTGCAACACATCCTGGCTGTTTAATTTTTTTGATTCTGCGCAATATCTGAGTCACTATTTGGGTGGAAGCAAATGTGTGATACCAACAATGTTATCTCCTTTGCACTGATGGTACAGTGATGTGGTAGTTAGCGCTGTCACCTCATAGCAAGAATGTTGTGGGTTCAGACCTGTGGACCTTTCCTCCTACACTCCAAACACATGCACATTAGGTCAACTTGTCCCGGCGCAACTGTCCAAGTAAAAATTAAGTGTTCCGGGACATTCTGTCACCAATGGACACAACTTGTTCCACTTTTTGTGGAGTCGCAAGTTATTCCAGAGTAACTTATTCCAGGCACAACTTCTAAACACAATCAATGTCAATTAGGAGGGTTTAAGAGGGTTTACGAGGCTACTCTCATCACCACCAAGGAAAATATTCATTCATTCATTCATTCATCTTCTGAACCGCTTATTCCTACTTAGGGTCGCGGGGAGGCTGGTGCCCATCTCAGCCGACTCTGGGCAAGGGCGGGTACACCCTGGATAGCTCGCCAGGCCATCGCAGGGCCCAAGGAAAATATGATTCTATGAAAAGATGAATATATGATATGATCCCTTTGTTGGTGTTCCTAAAACATTATCCTTTGATGCATGTGTTAGGATGTGACACTCCATAATTTGTTCTAAAATGGATCATAAGATTTTAAATAGGGAATGGAGTCCATGGCAGAAAAATCAAAAGGATTAAACCAAATAATAACAAACTTTAAAATTAATGTGAGCTAGGTTAGATTTTACATTTTTACTCAACAATGTCACTGATAATTCCATTTATAATGAAACATTGTGTATTAAATTTGAAAACAAATACCAGATCGTAGCAGTGGTTCTCTCAGACTTTTGAAACTCATGTTAATGACCAGATACATTACAAAGACAAAGGTAACAGTAAAAAAAACAAGAGCACTCGGGGAGTGCAAACCTCCACCAAGCCATAAAAATATGCACACAGCATATTTATACTTGCTGGGCCTGATGTACTACTGTACTTCCAAACAATGGGATGTCCCATGGTAAATTTAAATTGACACTAAATGCTGTCTGGATCAGAGCTGGATCAGAATCAGAGTAAGAACCGTGGGCAGTGGAGGCTCAGTGGTTAAGGCTCTAGGTTGCTAATCTGAAATTTCCTGGTTCAAGTCCCAGTATCACCAAGCTGCCACTGTTGGGCCCTTGAGCAATGCCCTTAACCCTCAACTGTTCAGTTGTATGAGAAAAATAGTAAGTAACTTTGGATTAGGGTGTCTGCCAAATGCTGTAAATGCAGAATCAGAATACTTTATTGATCCCGGAGGAAATTGTGTGATGAAACTTGGTGTGACATCAAAGCTTCTGATCCTGAATTTACAGGGAAAATTACATTCATATCAGATGTATTTTAACAGATGTGCATGGGTTTTTTTTTGTTTGTATTTGCTCATTTTAAGAGCTTTATTGTGGCATCATCGGTATGTGGATTCCTATCTAAATAGAATGGGAACACCTTGAGTGATCACCTACTCATGATAAAAATTTCACATTGATCTGTCAAAAACTGTGGACAGGAAGTTGCGAACAGACATACAAACAAACAAAAAACAAACAAACCCACACTGATAACAACATCAAGAACAAAACTGAGTACAAAATGCCTTAACGTTACTAAACTAAGTGCTTGTAAAATGCTGTCTATTCATCTTTCAGTGCCTCAGTTCTGTCAGTTCTGAAGCTTCTTCTGAAATCAATGCCAATTTCTTTCACCAGGGAAGTAAATGGCACTAAGTGGAAGGCAGTTACAGAAGCAAATGCACTCTAGAAGACATGAATAGTAATAAATCCAGGCTGATCTGGTTAGCAGGAACGACAGACATGTATTTGAAACATGGTGCATTTTCTTGCAAATACTGTAAGCGATGCATGATCCTCAGTTGTGTGAAGCGAAGCACCATTTGTGTGTGAAGTGTGCTTCGAAATGTGTGTCCTTGTATTCGTAGTGCGGATTTACTGCATCTGGGTCAACAAACTCTGACTACTCCAGATGACATCTGTGAAAGTGTTTCTTTTTAACATCCAAATATGTAACTTCCATATTCATTTCAAGCTGTGTTCGCTGATGATGCTAATTTCTTTGACCACTTTGCTGCATTCCTGTTTGGATCATCACTCCTGTTCACGTCAGGTCACCTTGTAAGCTACTGTGGTGTTTTACTTTTCAGAAAAAGTACAATACACATTTAATTGGCTACCTTGGCCATAGGATGAAAAAAGTACCTTTGAATCAGCAATGCTGTTCATAGTTTGTAGAATTTATCCTCTTAGCCCTAACAGTGTAGTGTATTCACTGGCTTCTTTGTGCTGACTGGTAGAAAAAGTATAAAACTTAGTCTAAGTGAAAAAGAGGGGGAAATATATAAAATAAGGGGGAAAGTTTTCCACGTGTCCAGCCAAGTGTGTTCTAGGTAGATAAGGTACAATGCACTTATTCAATATGCATTTATAAGGCAAGCTCATGCCTAAAAACTGAAACAAAACTTTTTTTTTTACATTTTTTTTTTTTTTTACAGTCTTATTCTATTTCAGCCAAAACCATAGAGCATTTTATAACCATGCCAGGTTTATGAAGAGACATTTCTTAGTAAAGTGCTATCCCTTTCCTGTCTTTTATTATATTTCTAAGCATTGCATCATACTGCTGCCAAAGCTTTATACAAGAAGAAACTTGTTAAACCATAGACTGATTATTATAGCTGGTTTGGGATTTTTTCCTCTAAACCTGGTGAATCTGGAGGGAGTTGTACTCACAAACAATTCACACAACAACAGATCAAATATAATTGCCATGCTGTTCTGTATTTAGAAATACAACTGCATTGTATACATTACTGTCAGGCTATAATTCAAGATTGATGAAAAAAGTACACATTCATTTAAAATGAGCACAAGTGATAAAACAGAACAAATAAGTGTTATGATTAAATGTCATTATTACCCAACATGTTAAGTGGTTTACTCGAATTATAGTTAGAGTGCTTAACTGTAATTACATTTATGTAATAACCTATCAAAAATACAAATTGTTCTTGATTGTAGATTCATATTTCAGGTAGACAACAAATCCAAACATTTAAATAAATTGTACAACATTCATTTAACAATTAAATTCATTTAATTCATTTTCAGTTCAACTCGAACATTGGAAATGATGGACTGTACCCACAAATATGGGATTTATTTGTGTCAAAAGTGGCGGCACAGTGATCCTGGGTTTAAGTCCTGGGCTTGGCGAGGTTGTTTGCATGTTCTCCCCCTACTTGTATTGGTCCTCCAGTTTCCTCCTACAGTTCGACATGCAAATTAGGCTACTTGGATATTCTTGATTGACCCTAGTTGTGAATGTGTGTGAATGGTTGGGTGTCTCTGTTGTTCGTCTGATTTTCTGGCAAGCTGTTTAAAGCGTTTCCTGCCTTTGTCTGGAATTGGCTGGGATAGGCATCAGCCTCCATGCAACCTTAATAAATAATAAAGCAACTTAGAAAATGGAAGAAAAAAAAAATCTTTGACAAATTGATCACAGAAAGGTTTCCTCCAAAGACAGTCTTTGGGAATAGTTACAAACAATTTGGAAAGTGACGAATATGAATAAATATGAAAGGAGGCCAAACTAATTCAATAACAATATTCCTTCATTTATGAAAGGTAGTCTTATACATTGGCTGAGTACTATGCACACACACACACACACACACACACACACACACACACACACACACACACACACACACACACACACATATATATATATATATAGATATATATAGATATAGATATAGATATACTTTAACTTAAAAAGGTAACTTCGGTCCAACAATCCCAAAAAACATTTTTCATTCTCTTCAACAAAGCAATCAGCCTGAGCCGAAACACAGACTGAGAAAAGCCCAAACATAAAACATTTGCCAAGTTAGATATGGATGTTATTGTCATTATAATACGTTTGTTAGAATCCACTGTTGAGGAGAGCAATGTTATGATCATGCCATATGAGCCAGTGGGGATGAACAGAACAGTCTGCACTATTCCTATGATAGTCAGCCACATATGGTTATTCTGCAGAGGATGAGAGGAAGAACCAGTAGTCTGTTCCATCCTCCTGACGTGTCTCTGCAGGTAGAAAAATGTTCTGCCCCAAGAGAATAACAGTGTGCAGAATGGACAAATTAAGAAAGCCAAAATCATTTCAACAGCCACTTTGTACAGAGAGCCATTCACAGAAGTCCATACTGTTAACATTGTCTTATTCAAATCATCTGCTGAGGCCGGTATCAGGTACGCTGCTGTACCCACTGATATCCCAAATATAAGTAAAGTCTGGTCAAAGAGAAATCCAACAAAAATCACAGCTTGAATGTTTTTCCTAACCCAGATGAAGACCTTCCAGTGCTGCGGAACTATCTTTATGTAGTAAAAAATGCTGATCCAAGCATTGATCGAGAAACTGGAGCCAAAGGTTTGGAAGATTATTGCTTCGTTTATTGTAAAAAGCCAGTCAGGTGGGGAAAAAAATGACAGTACAACTGTGATCATAACAATCAGTTGCTGAACTGTTGAATTTCCTAACACTGCACTTAGCAGAAAGTACATAGGTTGATGGAGGTTTACTCCCACGGCTGGCTTACAGAGGCAGAAAATGAAGAAGAAGTTCAGTACAGTTGCGCAGACGCAGAACGGGGTGCAAATGATCGCAAAGGACAGTTTATCCATTTGATTGACGTGCGCCATCTTGTCTTCAGTGGCTTGGTCATCTACGGTCGCTCTCAGTTTTATACCAGACTTTTAGCAGTGCACTCCGTCCCACATGAGTTTTGAAGGATGGGATATGGTAATATGTTTTAATGGGCCTTGAATGGCTTGTATATGCAAAAACCTCGGAAAAAAATGTTTTCATTTCTACACAATACTATTCTCAGGATCCTCATACTATATTAAAGACTACATTAACGACTTCGTGCAACCGCTTTCAACTGCTCCACTCCAGGAGATGCTATAGAACCCTGCACACCAAAACTCTTAGATATAAGAGCAACTTTTCCCCCCAAGTCATAAAAAGCAGACCTGAACTGTCTTTTCCATACACAGTACCCTTGTGCCATTTGTGCTTCTTGTGTCAAACACGGTTTGCCCCACCACACCGCATCCTGTGTACTGTACACTGACTGTCTTGCATGCATATTTTTTGTATACTGTATCCTGTCTGTAAATAATCTGCATACTATGTACTGTTTCAAATGTCAATTCTCACTCACTTGCTGAACCGCTTAATCGTACTAGGCCACTGGTAGGCTGGTGCCTATCTCAGCCGACACTGAGCGATGGCAAAGTACATCCTGAACAGCCTGCCAGACCTGCCAGTTAGCCTAATGTGCATGTCTTTGGACTGTGGGAGGAAACTGGAGTGCTCAAAACACCGACGCAAGAACGGGCAGAACATGTTAACTCCACACAGAAAAGCCCGTGTGGACATGCTAACCATTACGCCACCGTGCAGCCTATTGTCAATACCGTAGACTGTATATCTATTTACCGCAATCAGCCATAATATAAAAAAACATTATGACCGCTGACAGGTGAGGTGAATAACCGTGTGATCAGGTTAGCACACTATATCTGTTATATTAGACATTATTCCAAGATAAATTTATAACTTAAAGCAAGCACTGAAATCAATTCACGCTTCAAAATGAAACCATAAACCTTAAACATCTCATTTTTGAAATTTTTTATTGATTTATTTTTTGTATTCCTTGTGGTATTCTGTAGTATATACTAAAACACTGTTCCGTTTCATGTTTGTTGAAGCCTTTTCTGTTTAAATGAGCACACTGAACAGATGAAAACTGACTTTATCAGCTACATAGTGTTATTCGACGGCTTAAAACATGGAGCTCAGCGGACCTGCCTCAGTGTCATGGTTAAAATGCTCAGTACACTGCAGCTTGCTGTTATACAGTAGGCCTGTTATACAGTAAGTTGTGGTGTAAGTATGGTGTTATAAGAGTAGTGCTGATCCTTTAAGACCTAATTATCTTCAGCTCTTGAGGAAATAAATAAATTAAACTTTACTGCGTTTCCCGACTATGCCCTGGAAACGAAAGCAGGAAAGAACTACACCTTTCACTTTCAGTGCTCATATGTGTCACCTGTCTTGTTAGATTAAATGTAAAGATATATGCACTGCACAAAAGTGGATCTACTCATAGATATCTCAACTGATAGGTGTATAAGGCTGGTGTTATAAGAGTAGCAAGGATCCTTTAAGGCATTGAGGAGCTTGTGCACGCATATGGTAAGTATGTGTAAGTAAGTGAGAGAAAGACAGAGAGAGAGAAAGAGAGAGAGAGAGAGAAAGGAAAGAAGTAAGATGGATAGGTAGGGTAGCGTGGTGGTTGGAGCAGAGATAAAGTGTGGCAGTGAAGTTTTAGCACTAGTGAATGTAGAGTGAAGTTACAGGGTGCTTATATAAATCCTGCAGCTCCTCAGAATCAAGATGTCTCTGCGTTTGCTTCTCCACTGCTGACTGGGTGGAGGTGGGGAACCACTGAAGTTATCATCAACTGCTGCAGGAAATAAATAAATATGTCTCCCCTGCGTCTGGAGCGAAAGCAAAAAAAGGTGAACACTGACTTTTCTTTTCACCACCGTTCACTAGCTGATTTTCATGATGTATCACCTGTCTTATTAGTTTAATTATCCGTTTAACAAGTTCATGTTCCCGTTCAAGTTTAGTGTTGATTAGCTTTACAAAAACCTTTGTGTCTTCCTGCATTAAGTAGAAAGGTTTTTCTTTTTATTCTGTATGAGTCTGTGCAGTCTGAGCATCCAGTTTTCCGATCCAATTTTTGGGGGGAAATTTTGGCTGACCATCATGCAAGTCAGTAATACTTAGCAGCCAATCAGCATCACCTCAGCGACATGCCAGTCATATTGAGTTTCCTGTGGTGGGCATGGATGGACACAGAACAATGATCCAAATCATGTTCAATGCCTATGGTACTCCACTCAGGAGCTCCACTAAAAACCTGTAGAAAACATGTTCAGAGTATGTATTTATTTCTTATCATGATCACACTCTTACACTGAATCTCATAATCTGGTGCTTTTTCTACCTGCTGCTAGCAACAAAGTGCATGATTTTGCACAAACCACTCTAATCAGAATGATTGAAAGCCATCTGTTCAAGCCACCCAATACACCTGACTCAGCTCATCAGCTAATTACCAGTTTGTTTTTTGGAACAGAGAAATGCTAAAAATGTGCAGTGTGGTGAGAAAGCAGCATCATGGGACTCATTTGAACTCTGCATTGCATTTTATTCCTTTAAACTAACTTTGCTTCTTTGAGAGGAATGTGTAGATCGAGGCACACAGCCACAGTGGAAAATGGTAATTAATATCTTGTAGTTTCATATGATATCATTGATATTTCTTGATCAGAAAAACTTTCAGGTGTATTTCATGGAATGTTGGTACCAATGACTGTATAAATGAGTGGATAGAGTATCATATCTAAAAAGTGAAGCCATTATAGCTCTTGTGAACTTGCTGGCTGGTTGCTGTACAGTTTACGTCCTTGTGTATTTAACCCAACAAAACAGACAATTCTCACTGTCACTTTTGTCATCTCGATTGTCTTTCCATCTACTGTCTAATGTGAACAAATTGTTTAACCTGTGGTGATATCAGCACAATTTTTATATTATAAATTTTCTACCCTTATCCAGAGCAGGTTATATTTTTCCTGAGCCCAACAATATATATATATATAAAATGTGTGTTTGTGTGTGTGTATATACAAAGACTGGACATGTTAATAGTGTTAAAATTGCAGAATGAATGACTGCTGGGGCGGCACGGTGGTGTAGTGGTAGGCACGTCTTCCTCACAGCAAGAGGCCCTGGGTTTGATTCCCAGCTTGGACATTTGTAAATGTGAATGGTTGTGTAAGTGTTGGCTCTACGATGGCCTAACAAGCTGTCCAGCGTGTACCCTGCCCTTGCCAAGAGTCGGCTGAGATGGGCACCAGCCTCCCTGCAACCCTAATTTGAATTAAGCGGCTTAAAAAAATCAATGAATGAATATTTTCTGGTAGAAGAGGCTTGTGTCTTGCTGCTTGGCCATAATAGCCCATTTGATGAAGGTAACGGTTTTTGAGCTGGGCTGGATGTCTTCTGCAATGTTTGCCACCTTGGAATGGTGATTTTTCTCTACTGCTCTCTTCACGGAGCGAAGGCATCTTTCTGATGGTTCAGGTCGACCTGGTCGTGAATCCGTGGTGTTCTTACCTTCACTGTTGAACTGCGCAATCACTTGGTTTACCGTTGACAGAGGAATTTTCAAATTGTCGGCTGGCTTGCCACCCTCTGACTGGCCCACGATTTAACCTCTCTGAAAATCCGACAGTTCCATCTATACTGCTTATCCCTCAGGGTTGCAGTGAAGCTGGAGCTGATCCCAGTTGACTTTGAGTGAAAGGTGGGGTACACCCGGAACAGATTGCCAGTCTAATGTAGGGCTAACAGACACACCATTATTCACACTCACATTCACACCGATGGATAATAAACAGTAGCTAGTTGAAGCCATGAGCATGTCACTGGACTGTACAAGGAAACCAGGGTACCAAGAGGAAACCCACACAAGCACAGGAGAAATATACATGGTGGGGTTTTAGTATTTAGGTTTTTGTTCGAACCTCACAGCCGACTGGGGCTGTTTACAGTCTCTACTAATGCTTCTAATCAGATCCTCATTTTATGATATTTGAATGTGTAATGTTTCACAGATAATGGATCATTTTCTATGGACCTTAACGATTGCTAAGCATCTATGTAAAGCATTATCAGGGTAAATCTGCATGCTTTGGTTAACTAAGCTTTTGGTGGTGCTCACTGGTATGACTATTCAATGTGTTACATAATGGGCGGTGTAGACCTTTTTTGTAGAGCCTTGTTTCAATAAAGGGAATCATATTCATGCTATTACAGGCATTCACACTATAATTGTACTGTATTATAAAACAACTAAAGTGGCCACTTTAGCTAGGCCCTTTTTCCCCCCACTCCATGATGGTAAGAAATTGTTCTCATCAAATTTCTTTCAGCTGAAGGAATAAGAACAGTTATAGTCAGAGGTGGAAAGAGTGCTAAAATAATCTACTCAAGTAAAAGTTCTATCACTTTGATGAAATTTTAAAGTACAAGTACAATTATTCATTCATCACTTCATTTTTTTAAGCCATTTAAGGTTGCGGGGAGGCTGGTGGCCACGTTAGCCGATTCTGGGCAACGGCAGGGTACACCCTGAACAGCTCGCCAGGCCATTGCAGGGTTAACACACATGCAACCATAGACACTCACCCTCACACCGACGGGCGATTTGGAACCGCCAATCAGCTTACGGTGGATGTTTTTGGACTGTTGGAAGAAACCCACGCAAGCACAGGGCGAACATGCAAATGTCACACAGAAACGCCCGAGCCTGGGAATCAAACCCGGGACCTTCCTTCTGTGAGGCAAACGTGTTAACCACTACACCACCATGCTGTCCCACAAGTACAATTACTGGTCTAAAAAAAAAAAAAATCTACTTAATTAAAGGTCAAAAGTAGCTAATTTAAAATTGACTCAGAGTAAAAGTTCTTTTAGCCACGGGGATGGGAGGTGTCTCTCCTGCATAGTGCAAAAAGGACAAGGGGAAATACATCTGAAAGTAATACGTTTTCAATTATGATAATACCTTAACTAATTAAAGTGCGTATATAAATCTAGCTCTGTTTTTGATCACCTTTAGTTAACAGAGCATTTGCATTATTAATAACTAGTTACTAGCAGGTACTAACATTAGAAATGTCATGAACAGAAGTATCTTGGCTCATTTCTGCAAGGTCTCTTACTCAACTATGAAAATCTATTTTTAACTACCCATGCAATGGTGCAAGTTATATTTAACTGACCTGTACATGCTTGCACAGGCTTGATGTTTTTTTAATCTGCTAGTTCGGTCTCACTGGGAAAACACTGCATAATAAAGCTGTTGGCTTTCTTGCACTTGAAATTGAAGTGGTCCCATAAATATGGCCAGGGGTTTACTTCATTTCCTTCAAGTTCAACTTGAGCAGAATTTAACAGTGATTCACTTTCAGCTGGACCTGCACCTCTGGTGTCTGACGTGTCCGTCTCCATCTGTCTTGTGATTTTGGTGCCAGTTCGTTCTCCTTCCCATCATTCACTGCAGTTGTTCCCAGGGTGTGATTTTTGTTTCCTTGCTTTTTTTAATTTAAATTACTTTATCCTTTAAGGATATGATTTTAAATGTAGAAAAGTGCAATACTTCAAACTTTAAACTTAAGGAAAATTAAAATAACAGATTTTAAAAAGCAAGTAGACAAAAACTACTTAATTAGAGAAACTAGGAAAATCTATTTTAATATATTCCCCTCTGGTTATAGCAGCATAGCATTAATATTTATTATTTGGAGAGAAATTATTAAACACAGTTTGCAAAATACTGGGGAAAAATTGTTTTTTTTTATTAAACATATATTTATTTACAGTATAGCTGTACAATTATACAAAACAGGCCATCTAAAATAATCCATATTGGGTAGGTAGAAAATAGAGGGAGCAACATATTGAAGGACACTTTTATTAAAAAAAAAGAAAAGGAAGAAGGAAAAACACTAAATGAACATTCTTGTGAGAAAGAGGAATAGATGAATCATTTGTGTGAATAAATGTAAGCATGCCATACACCTGCCAGAATAATACATCAGTTAATGCACTGCTTAACAGCACCCTACTTCTGCGTGTCAACGGTTTTAATCTCCAACTACGGTACTATTGTTTTCTGACTACTAACTCTGACAGGTGTTCTGCTGTTCACTTTAAGCTGTTTCAGTTTGAAATAAAAGTGAAAGAAAAGTTGAAAAAAAGACATGAATTGACTGAAACACTGTTTTAAGGTGAGAGAATAAAGATAATACAGTTTAAACCAGGACAATGAGGAATTATTTAAAGGCTTATATTATCAGATTTGTTTAAGTTTGTTTTCAATGAGCCAAAGTTTTGCCAAACTGCACTGCTAACCTGTTGGCTGTTAATATATTCAATTACTGTGAGAACACCAACCTTTACTTCAACATGCGTAAAGAGTTCCAAATGACTCGACTTTAACTATCTAGAGAAAATGCCATGTCGAGTTTCATTAACTGGAAAGATGGCATGACTTTTCACACCATAACATGGACAACATTAAATAAAATTATATATAATAGCTAGCTTTACGCAGACATCATGATATACATTACCTTATATTCAAATTTACATTTTACCAGCATTATGGGTAGAAAGTTTTGGACCCATTTCCATTTAAACTCGTCAGACTCCGGTTCTAGACGTCCCTCCAGGGCCCGAGTCTGACACTCCTGTTCTGCACAAATCTAAAAACATTCATGATTTCGGCCTACATTCATGGATAATATTTAGCCTTTTTTACATTAAAGTCTTGATGGACAATTAAAAAAAATCGGAAATCAATTTTTAAAGTGCAATGAAAAATGAATAAACAGGATTTTAGAGCATTTCTGTCCAGCCATGTGGGGGAAGGGTTGGTGGGTGGGTAGTAATTGTTGAGTTTCTGGGTAATAGCATTACACTTTAAGTCCAATAGTAAAAAAAAACTAAAAAAAAGATACTTTTAGGCTTTTATTAAAGGAATATTGTCCAAGAAATGCAGGGACTTTCCTGATAACACCATCACCAGACAGCACAACCCAGACCCACTACTCCTGGCCAACAGGTTGGGCATCTACGAGCTACTACCTACCTAGATCCAAAGATGCCTACAGTCTCCAAAGCTTCAGTAGTGAAGGATCTTCTCCACCCACCTCGTGCTAGGTAAAGTCCACACCACAAGCGTGCAGAAGGACTAAACTTTAGGTGGGACGATCGGTGGCTACGAGGCTTTTAATGTCCATCAGATGTAGTATTCTTTCATACTGTCCCTTATTGACTGGTTCAGGTGAAGTTCTGCCCTGTAGGCTGCTTCAAGGCTGCGCCTGTGCTCTTTCTCCTGGATGCTGGTGGTCCTCTGGATCTGCCGGTGTTGGTATAGAAAGCGTGCTGTCACAGCCAGCAAGCACAGCGTTACAAACACCACAGCTGTGACTACACCTGCAGCCAGAGAAGAAGTTTCACTTATTACTTGATCATGTGTTCAAACTTCAAGCTTCCTTTGTGGATGGAGGAATATTACAGAACAATTTGGACCATAAGCCTCATTTGATTATTCAAAAAATAGGTTGTTTTGGATGAATTCTGCTAATGTTTAAAAAATTAAACACCGAATTAGAAATAATCTGACAAATTCTATTATAAAAGAAAGAAAATATTAGGTCTTGGTGTGTCTAGGTTAATCTGCCTACTCTTCGCCACAATGAGCCTTATGTTATGTGAAAAAACAACAATAAAGCACCTGAGACTCTCTCATGATGCTTTCTGGGGGGTATTTTATTACCATGTTACACAAAACACAAAAAACATAATCAATATAGTCATTACACTTTTCAGAAATAGAATCCACTAAAAGCAAAGACGAACACAAAGGAACCTGTAGCTAATTACACACTCCAGTGACTCTTACAAATGGTGCAATAAAACAGATTGTGGCAATATACCGCACCTCCAATTACTGCTGAATCTCTTTGGGTGTCTGTGGCGCGGTGCTTGTTATCTGTACCCACGTCTTCCCCGTGGTCTACGGAATGAAGACAAGAAGTCATATATCAGAGACAATTTACAAAACGTGCTTTTTCTAAACCATGCACATGCACAGTATTAATAAAACAGTTCTGTGCTTTACCAGCACCTTAAAACAATACCTAAACGAGATTTAGAGGTTGATAAATCTGCCAGCGCGCCACAATTAGACTCAAGCAAATGGCCCCGTATGCTGATCAAAGAGCTCCCACGGTTCAGCAGCGCAGCCTTTAGTGGAGCGACGTGATTGTACTGAACAGACGAGAAGCAGCCGACGAAACCTTTGGATCCTGCTTGTGCTACTTCCTCGTCTAGCACATCAGTTCCTGCTACGGATATAGAATTATTATGGTGGTTATTACAAGCACTTATACTCATAATGCCAATCATTTGAGCCTTAATGCTAAAAAAATATAGTACATGAATTTGGAAACTATTAAAGAAACACATGTCATGGCTAAGATTATAGAAGTTATTTTTTTTCCTGTAAACTTCTGGAGCCTTTTGATGATTTAATACCTGTTTTTAGTCAAAAGCCCTGTTTTAAAAGCCAGTGCAGTCTCTTGGGAATATAGCCTTGTTTTGTCATATAAATGAATATTTAATCTCCCCAATACAAGTCTGACACTTTGAGTTTTCTGAATAAAAGATTAACATCTCTGTGGGGAAGAAAAAAGTGCAGGATTTACTTAAAAATCCATTTGGCCTTTGCTTAATGACAACAGTGCAAATTTCCATAGAGACAGGTGTTCTTGGGAAGAGCTATGGTAAGCTAAGGGACAAATTTCAGCATTGTTTTCTTTTTCTTTTTATTAATAAACGATGCATTAATTCAGTCATTGCATCATAATTAAACCGAGAAAGCAAAAAATCACACTGAGTAAAATATACACAGTAAGGCACAGAGTGACTGTAGAAAGCCATGTGTACATCATTTTCTTACCTGTAATTTTTCCCAAGGTTAGTGATCTCATCGAGTTAAAATCAATGTCCTGTGACAGTGTGTATTTCTTATTATCTTGATCAACCTATCAAAAAACAACAACAACAACAACAAACAGATTTATGAAGAATTAGATTTAAATATTTTTTAAAATAAATAAAAGAATGTATTTATTAATACTTATTAAAATAATTCATTTATTCATGGCTTAATCCTTCTACGGTCATGGGGAATAAACCCTGAAGCCGATCTCAGCCGACTCTGTCTGAAGGCAGGATACAGACTGAACAGTATTCATACTCATACTCACACCTATTACAGCCAGTTGGCCTAATGTGCATGTCTTTAGATGCTCTACAATAATTCAACTGTTTTAAATATTCTACTTTTATTGTTGGGGTTATATCAATAGACCATCACAGAAATCTCACTCACTCACTCATTACGCCGAACCACTTAATCCCATTAAGGTTGCAGGGAGGCTGGAACCTATCTTAGCCAATGCTGGGTGAAGGCGGGGTACACCCTGAACAGCTCATAACAGAAATCAGGGTGGCCTAATAAATAGACCTTGAGTATCCAGATTTAAAATGAAACCTGTCCTTTAACGGGGGACACCAGGACAGTTAGGTTATAATACAGTATAATACCATTACAGTATACAGGTGAAGAGCTATTTCACACTATTCAGAAGAGATCCATCCATTCATCCGTCCATCCATACTGTGCATACTGTACCTTCATCCATCCATCCATACTGTGCATACTATACCTCCATTCATCCACCCATCCATACAGTACAATACTGTACCTTCATCTATCCATCCATCCATCAATCCATACTATGCATACTGAACCTCCATGTATCCATCC
>JAOUQZ010000047.1:5968275-5981212 GCA_028564935.1 Neosilurus hyrtlii
GGGGGTGAGAGAGAGGGGGGATACAGAGGGAGAGCGAGGGGAAGTGCAGGAGAGAGGGCAAGGGGGGGTAGGAGACAGAGAGGGAGAGAAAGTGATAGAGAGAGCGAGAGCGAGAGAGACACACAGAGAGAGAGAGAGAGAGACAGAGAGAGAGAGAGGGAGTGAGAGAGAGAGAGAGAGATAGAGAGAGAGAGAAAGGGGAGAGAGGGGAGGGAGAGATAGATAAAGAAACAGGGAGAGAGGGAGATACAGAAAAAGAAAGAGAGAGAAAGAGAGAGAGAGAGAGAGAGAGATACAGAAAGAGAGAGTGTGTGAGAGAGAAAGAGAGAGAGAGAGAGAGAGAGAGAGAGAGAGAGAGACATGGTTGAGAATTCAACAAAGCACCTAAGACATTTCAGGTTGAGAACAAAGTCATCAGTGGAATCTTATATTTACATCAGATCATTTTGTCACTGACAGGACAAGAAGCAAGAAGGTCAGAGTCATCCGAGTACGTCGACATCGCTTTCAGGATTGTTCTTACTTTTTTTCAGAAAGACAGAAACATACACACGAGGTGATCCATGCACTGGGTTTTCAATGTCGGTTCAGTAATTACACCAGGATGACCTTCAGGTGCCTTTTTACACGATTATGTTTCATGACATGAGCCTGAGATTTCTTTGAACAGACAGCTTGGCAGGGCTGTAAATTTAATTCTAATAGCAAACAACACAGCAAAGAGCAGGAAGCACAGCCCTGTTATCTCACATAGAATCTACAATTGCTACGGTGTTTTTGCTTGTTTGCTTGTTGTAAAATGTTTTACGTGTTAATCACACTCCTTTATATTAAAAAAGTTCAACAAATTATCTTTTTGCAATTTGAAAGGTACTCTAGATACCTACAGTTATGGCAGGTAGCACCACTGTATCCCGTCCCGGCGCAGTCACAGTTGAAAGAAGACCATGTTTGAGAACAGCGGCCGCCGTTTTCACAGAAATTAGGGAGACATCTGAAGGGAAGGAAAACAGAGAGAGAGGAAAAAACCCATCAGACAAACAATCCAGCGAATAAAAGGATAAACAATATATTCAGCAGTCATGAAGTTATGATGGTTTATCACACAGACCACATCCTAATTAAACTGGGCGGAGTTTATTTGTGAAATTCAATTTACGTTTCAGTAAAATATTGCGCTGAAGAAGAAAACAGTGCTTATGTTCGGAGGAGTATTCGTGCCTCTAAATAAAAAATACTACTTAGTGAGAATGAAAGAAGACATCAGCGTTCAATTAACTCGACTTTTCCTGCTGGCCCCAGTCTGAAGCACTGACGGCGGCAAGCTGTCTCTCTCTCTCTCTCAAAAAAAAAGGAACAAAGGGGAGCTCTACTTAAAAAATTTAATGCTCATACAAACCCATGTTCTCCAGATAGAAAATGAATGTCTTTACTCATACCACAGAAATACAGGCTAAAAGGATAAAACTGGCAGTAATTACAGTTCCACTCCTCGTCCTTAAGAGTTGATAATAGACACATACTGTCTCTTTCTACCGTCCCTGTTGCCACCGAAGCAGTTCCAGGGCTGCTTCAGAGTCAATGCCGAATCTTGCGTGTTGTCCGCCAGTGACAAACAAATGGACTTTTCTGATGGTAAATCCAAAATAGGTGGTAGGTCTGGGGGCACACTACGGCTCAGCTTTTATCGCTACCACCTCACAGGGAGAGGTTCAGGGTTAAACCTTGACCAAGGGTCTTTCTGTGCTCTGGTTCCTCCTACAGTCCAAAGATATGCAAATTACGTCAACTGGCTACTATACATTGCCTACAGGCGTGAATGGTTCTTTTGTGTCTGTGTTAGCCGAGCGACAGACTGATGACTTGTTTAGGGTGTAATCCCACCTTTCACCAGGACTAAGATGGGATTGTCTCCAGTTTCCACCATGTCTCCGATGGATAAGAGGTACAGATAATGAGTGAATGGAAATTTAAAAAAAAAAATATTGTCAATAACATGAAAATAGAAGGAAAAGCAGGTATACTAAAGCGTTATCGTCTTTCAAATAATCAGTTAGAGAGTCCAAGAGAAATAAAAAAAAACATTGCACTAACTGCAATTTATGTGCACAAACTGCACACTAGCTATTTCAATGCATATGCAATACGTTATGCTCATGATTGTTATCTTTGTGTAGGAAACAGTTGTGCTGGGAACCAACACTGGCAACAACCCAAAAAAAAAAAAAAAAAAAGGTTAACACTGGTGGAAAAGCGGTATCATTCAGATATTTTGCACATTAAACGTTGAGTTTATACAATATAAACTTTTCAACCTTTATAAATCCCATGACTATGAATCCATGACTTAAGCTTCCTCAGTAAAACTAATCTGTATCAGTCAAGTCACTGCTAAAATTATGAGTTTTTCCCACTTCAATCTATTTAATGAGATAGAGGGAGGGAAATAAGCCATCAGGATCTGACATCCCAGTGATCTGACATGTATTGATTACCATTCTTAAACCTGTAGATAAGAGTTAAATGTGTTTGACCTGATGCCGTTTCAGTGGAGATGTACAAAATTTGGAATATGAGAATAAATCTTCTCAGACGCCTGCATAAAAAATGGCTAGTGCTCCGATGTATGATCTTCCCCAAGACATTTTGATTAATAGCTCATTCGTCGCTGGCTGCTTAAATTTCACAATTACCAACCTTTTAGTGCTGCATATATTATTTCGCGAAGCACAGCTTTCTGCCATGGACTCCCGTGAGGGCGCTGCTTTATGAGGCCTCACTGTACAATGGGACACGTTCCTGAAGCCATTAGCTGCTATGGCGGGAGTCAACTGGGTGCCAGATAATGTTTCAGGTGATGGTTTAATTACCGCTGTGTTATTTCTAGTCAGACTCAGGAAAGAAGCTCTTTCGTGGGCTATAAAATTAGTCAGCAGTTGCACATCAGTGATAACATGGTTAGTGAAGCTTTAGGGGACCAGGTGACGAGTGAAGCTGAAGTCTTGATGCAAAGCTACTCAATGATATTGCATTTTGTTCAGATAATTTTATTTTATTTTATTTATTTATTGGTTTATTTTTACCGGAAAATGCTTGCTTCATATTGCATAGTTAAAAACGCTTACAGAAGAGGGCGTGACATCAGGTCCTATCAAGACCTGTAAGGAGGCTTTATACAGCCTGCTGAAAAGACTAAACTTAAAAATAAACACATGAAAAGACAAGAAAAAGCACCCAGAGTGAACAATGGGGGATTGTAGGGCTTGCCAAACCTTCGCCAAGCCCAACAATCCTCCATATGAACTTAAAATGTCAAAATTCATCTAAACTCACAATGTTACAGAATTAAATAAAATCCTGGATCTAGAATTTGATCCCGATCGTCTTCATAATCTAATGGAGAATTCATTGTCCAAACCCTCACATCTAAACCATACAAAGCGAAGATAAAGCATAATCTCATTGGCAGAGGTAATAAAGGCATCCCATACAGAGATCACACTGAATGTGTGGCTAGATTTTAAGAAAACAATATATCTGACTACATCATGTACAGGTATGGGACAACATGGTAGTAAATGGATGTATTTTGGCTTTGCATTAGTGATTCATTTATCTTCACTGAGCACTTTTTCTTGCTTAGAGTCTCTGTGGATCCTTGGAATCCAGTGCACACCACAAGGGAATAAACACTGAAAATAATGCCAGTCCATTGTAGGGCAACCACGCATTCACGAGATAATTCACACCTCGCAGCAATTTAGTCTAGACGATCATGTATTTTTGGGAACTGGGAGGACAAACCCTAAGAACTCAAAGGAAACAACACAGACATGAAGAGACCAAATGAAACTGCATGTATATTTCATATAGCATTTAAACATATGTAATTAATTGATGCCCTGTTCAGGCTGTACCCAACCACTCGTCTGAAGTCAGCTGGGATTGATAGATGAGGGACTGAGAGATGAATGGCTAAATGGATGGATGGATGAATGATGGATGCACGGATGGATAGACTGATAGATGGACTGATGGATGAGGAATAGATGGATGAATGGATTGATGAATAAATTGATGGATGATAGACTGAAAGATGGATAGATAGATGGATGGATTGATTAATGGATGGATTAATAAATGATGAACCAAAACCTGGGTGGATAAATAAATGGGTGGATTGATAAATAAGGGAATTGTTGAATTGATTGGTGGATGACTTGATGGATGGATCGATGGATAGATTGATTGATGATGGATGGAGGGATGGATGGAGGGATTAATTATGGAATGAGTGATGGGGGATTGAATTGATGGACTGAGGAATGGGTGGACTGATGAATGGGTGGATTGTTGAATTGATTGGTGGATGATTTGATGGATGGATCCATGGACAGATTGATAGATTGTGGAAAAAGGGATGGATGGATTGATGGAATTAGTGATGGGTGTATTGGATTAGTGGATGAGTGGATTGTTGAATTGATTGTTGGATGGTTTGATGGATAGATCGATGGACAGATTGATGAATTGTGGATGGAAGGATGGATGGATGGATTGATTGATGGAATGAATGATGGGTGTACTGAATTGTTGGATGATGGACTGAGGAATGGGTGGATTGAGGAATGGGTGGATTGATGAATGGGTGGATTGATGAATGGGTGGATTGGTGGATATATTGATGGATGGTTTGATGGATAGATCGATGGACAGATTGATGAATTGTGGATGGAAGGATGGATGGATGGATTGATTGATGGAATGAATGATGGGTGTACTGAATTGTTGGATGATGGACTGAGGAATGGGTGGATTGAGGAATGGGTGGATTGATGAATGGGTGGATTGATGAATGGGTGGATTGGTGGATATATTGATGGATGGTTTGATGGACTGAGGCATGGATGGAAAGATTGATGGATGATGGACTGAGGGATTTTATGATGAAATCTGAAATGTTATCAGGCGGTGTTGCAGTGAGGAAACTATAAGTGGAAGAACATGATGTAACCAGTAGAAAAACATGACCTTAAAGTCTTCGTTTTTTCAGAAAAACTCACAGACAATCGACTTACAGGCATTAGGTTTCACTTATTACATTTCAGTACATTCAGGTAATGTGGAACTTTCAAAGGAATTCAGAATTTCTTGAAGTTGATTAGAAATTCGATTGATTTGTTCATATAATCCACCTATAAAATTCGTTTCAAAAAGGATTTTTGGGTAAAAACTTTATTATTAACAATATTAAAAAAAAAAAAAAAACCTAAGTGCATTATAAATACATTTGATCCATCAATCTGCAGTTTCACGGAAATGTGTGAAATCCAAGTGTGACGTGTACCTTCCAGTATTTTCTGGATGGCTAAAAGCAGTAGTGTCAGCAACCCACTTCAGATACAGGAGGTGAGATACCTGAAGCAGATGATCAACAATGGACAAAGTACTTTCACAGGTTATTCTTTAGAACCTTTTTTTTGTGTTGTGCTACTAGTAAAATCAGACTGAATCACACAATCAGATATTAGAATAAAAAGCCAGTGAGCCAAATGAGCAGACGGTTGAGGAGTAACATTAAGAGCGAGTTGTGCAAATGTCCTCCAGAGCAGCAGACGCAGTTCCTACGTACAGTGCCAAAAAAACGAACCGAGCCTCCACTACAGGCCCTGCTGGCCCCATTATCAAACAAGGCCAGCGGATTTTATGCCAATGTACAAGTAGGTAATCAAAACATTGGCTTCTTATTGGACACTCGAGCTGAATTAACATGTGTTTCACCTGAAATTTATTGAACACTGATAATTGGTAATGAGTGTGCAAGCACAGATAACTGCATTCAAGCTTGTGTAGAAAGTGATAGGTTGTGTTTAGCGATCCTACATGGGTTAGATCTGATATTTACCCTGAGACTGTATAGGTTTAATTTGCTGCAAGCAATACAAGACCAACCCCAGAAAAAACAAATAAATAGAAATAAAAATAAAAAGATAATCAAAAAGAAAAAAGGAAAATAAAAAAGAAAGGTGGTGGGAAATCCTTGTGCTGGTACATGATGAAAGTTCAGAAAAGGGCACAGAACTGATGCCTTAGGCTCCCTTATTTCCTGCCCAAGTTCGTACCTAATTTAATTAGGTAATTATGTTACTTCCTCTTTATAACTGCCTGTAATGTTTCCTAATGGGCATTGAGATGACTAAGCTTTGGTATTTCAGGATTAATCATCTGGGTTCCCCGTGGTACACTGAATCAAAAAGAAGGACTACAGGACATTAATATTCATACAGATATCAATGAAGTCTTCAACACAGTATCCATATTATACCACGCCACTGGAAAATCCTCAAATCTGTTTAAAAGCTATATATTAGTTTATACAGATCATAGGTTTATACTACATGAATGTGCTTGTTCCAGTGATCATTTCTACAACAACAGCTAATTCAGAACGATATTTTAGATGCATTAAATAGTGGATGCATTAAATAGTTTAAGGTAAGAACCTTTATAAAATCCCATTTATGTAGGTAATATATTTTCCAGTGGTCTGCTGAATGTCCGTTCTGTGTGCTGGCAATAAGCAAACAAACAATAAACAAACAAATAAATAAATCCACTGACTCTGTAAAGGGTAAAAAAATGTTGCTCAGAGTGAGCCACACAACACTATTCCAGCCAGTAAGTAACAGGAGGTGCTTGTGATCCTGCACAGCACAAATACACCCTGTTGCTGATTGGCTGGAGGTAAGATATAGGTGATATTGTAAGGGTTGCTGCCTTGGTATGCCCATGACTTTGCAGGAAAGTGTATATTTGCTTGGCCGTTATGTTGACATATAAATAATCTTTCTTCTCAATCACTCACTCCCTATTTATGCCCCTTTCTCCATAACGCAACTAGACCTGTGGAAGCTCACGGAAATACTTGCACAGAACACTGCAGAGCAATATGTGATTGTCATCGCATGCACTGCAAGTTGCCGCAGAGAACAATCAGCACTGCAGCCTTCTGCAATTCTAACGTTTGATTTTTTCGCTGCATTTCGGTGGAAAGGCTATAAACATTGTGACGACATGATGCCACCGAAAGCATCGTATGACCACCGTGAACAATGTGTGAACATCGACAAGTACTGGTGGTACCATACAATGCTCATGGTGATCATATGTCTTTTTTTCCACGCTATAAAAGGCTGTGAATCTTCACCTCAGCTATTGTTGCAGAATCATGCCTCTGAAGGGAAGAGGATGAGAAAAATACAACCTGTTTTCCGCATCTACACTGCAGGGTATTCCTCCTCGAGGTTGCATCAGTGAGAAAGTCCTATTAACGCTCTGGGTTCTGGGCTTTCAAGTAACTCAAGAGACAATCATTTGCCCTATCATTCAGAGTTTTCAAGTTCGATCCTACTGCCACCTGAGCCCTCATGGACAGAGGGATGTCATGTGTTCTTTTCCCTGTCACTTACAGGTCATGCAGTATAAAGGGTGGATAGCGTTTTCCTCAGAGTGTGTTACACTGCTTCTGACGATGAATAATCAGCAGTCTGAAAAAAAAGTGATTGGCTGACATCATGTGGTATGGAAGTAAGTGGTGACCTTCATCCTCTCTGGTTGGTAGTCGTGTAACAGAAAAGTCCTATCTGAAGGTAGCTTTTTTTTTTTTGTTTGTTTTTTTTTAATTATCACTGCCATATCTACTGCCATATCTATAACACTTTAACTCTATATTAAGAGGAGAAAATAGAAACACTAGCTACATTCCAACCTATATACTATATTATAAAATTTACAACTAGTGATGTACTGTTTTGCCAAACTATTATTATATGAATTACAGCAAGAAGGTCTTGGGTTCGAGTCCCAGGCACGGCAAGGGCATTTCAGTTTGGAGTTTGTATGTTCTCCCCATGCTTGCATGAATTGCCTCAAGGTACCCTGGTTTCCTACCACAGTTTAAAGACATGCACTTTAGGCCAATTGGTTGTTCCAAACTGCCCCTTGGTGTGAATATGAGTGTGGTTGTGTGTTGGCCCAGAAATGGACCGGTGAGTTGTTCAGGGTGTAGCCTGCCCAGATTTAATCGGTTCTGCAAATAAATGAATGAATGTATGCATGAAAGAACCAGTTATGTATTGAGTGGATGAAATGCCTTTACAACCAATTGCACTCGATGATATTGGGAAAGCCTGCAGAGAAAAGCAGTAGGTCATGTGCTTCCCAATGCAATGATGGCTACTTGGGCTATCTCCCTTGTTTATGCTAGTCGCATTCTTCAAGTTACTGCCTGAAGGATTCTGGGAATGCATCAAAGTCACACAGACATGCAGTGCTGCACAGGGACAAGAAATCACGCAATGGACACAAAATGTCTTGCATAGTAAAGGAGCCGTTTCAAATAAACTCGAAATGTGTGACTTTTAGTAATGTCCAGTACTCTACTTGAAATCACTTAGGAAAAAACAGGGCACTGCCCAGCAGGATTAGGCTTTTTTTAGCACTTAGGCAGATGACACACGGGTGCTAAGCCTGCTCGCAAAGAAAGCACCAAAGGAGACCCAGCCCCGTCTAGCAGTTTCCAGCACTTCTGCCTTCTGGCAAGTGCTCAAGTTGGCACCAAACGCACTGAGACCATCACCCAGTGCACCGTGACAGCTGGTCATGAATGATTTAGAAGCGCCGTTGATGGAGGGGTCTCATCATGTTCACACAAGTTCACTATTAATAAAACCCACTCTCGACGGACGAGCCGGCAGGGCATGTCTCTGCCTCAAAATATCAATACATCAGGGAAGGCGGCAGGAGATTTCTCTGGGAATATGGTAATCCGATTTAGCTGCCGTCTTGCGGAGACTTGGATGTCAGATGAGGGTAGAGAAGGACAGTGACTCATGTACTTCTTCCTTAGGATAGTTAGCGATTATAATAAACATGGTTTCCATAACAATTAACATAACATACTGTAAGAGACTTTGCCATGTAACAGATGGTAATACTAATTGCAACTGCTGTTTTGTTGTTTGTTTTTTCTTTTTGTCCAGTCCGTAAACAGTTTGCCTGTTAAAATATGACGAGCTACTTGTAGCGAACTTCTTAAAACCGTATTGGTTTCCGTATTTGATTATGATATCCATCTGTTCAAACCATTTTCTGGTATGGAATGTATAAAATGCCATGTAGCATCATTGTTATCATTCAAATTATTATGTTTACATCCATGAGCGAGAGCTGAGCCAACACAAATCTACCAAGAATTGTTAATATCGATTATGCAACAGTTAATTCCGTTCCACTAATCTGATTGGTCGAGTGGCATTGCGCGGGTGCTCATATTAAGTGTAACTGCACTGGAATGTTTCATTGTGTGTTAACCATATTTAATCACTGTGGTCCTACACAAATGTCTACTATAACACCATACTGTATATGAGTTATTATGAATATAACTATATATGTGGAGGTTCTGTGACGTAGTGGTTAGCATGTCTGCCTCACAGCAAGAAGGTCCTGAGGTTCGAGTTACAGATTCGGCGAGAAGATTTTTATGTGGAGTTTGCATCTTCTCCTTGTGCTTGTGTGGGTTTCCTTTAGGTTTCCTCCCACAGTTCAACGGCATGCACATCAGGCTAACTGGCTGTTCTGAACTGCCCCTAGGTTTACGTGTGGGTGTGAATGGTTGTGACTATGTTGGCCCTCTGATGTTTTAGCAAAATGTTCAGGGTGTACCCTGCCTTTGCCCAGTGTCAGCTATTCTCTTATCCTTTTTTTAATAGTCTGGAATGGGAATAGCTGTGTGACAATGTTTAAATACAATAAAATAAATGTGAAAGATTTCTGTCATTTTTCCTTTACTCTTTTCAAAACCTCAAAACAAAAGTTTCTTAAAAGTAAAAAAAAAAAGTAAATCACATTCTTACTTATTTGTTGCCTTTATCCAGGACATGTACTATAGACTGGATCATACACACCGGCGTGCAGCAGCGGGTTGATTGAGGCCCCCTGACTCCAGCAGCCGGTAATGAGAGACACCAGAGGATGTAACACTGAGCTCATTAGCAGAGCCACTAACCTGAGTGGCATAGCAAAATGAGCGTCTTCCTGTTTATAAATAGGCCTCTAATAGTTAGCATGGCTCTGCTGGCACTGCTGGAGGCTTGAGCAACAAACAAGTTGTAGACGTTAATGTCGGAAGAAATGAAAGAAATGTTTTCTCTTCTGTACTGTGTACCAAGAACAAACTGATGTTTCTTTTGTCAAGACAAACATGGAACACCAGCAATAAGCAACAACCTGTTTTCCAGCTTCAGGAAGTGTCTGCAAACAGCATCTCAACTGCCTCCAGATGGTGTGAACTGCTTAGAACTTCCGACACAGAATATCATCAAGTGAAGGTTACTTTCTTATTATATTTGCTGCATGTTTTTATGTGTCTTTTATGCATGCTTTAGGCAATCATTTCTTTCAGAAGATTGTGTTCATCGATGCTGTGTCAGATGGTATTTTGCAGCACGGACTTCAGTGCAAAGTTTCTCCATTTGTGGGAGTGGTGAACGGATAGACAAAAATCAAAGCAACTCCAGTAATATTACAGTACATGAATTCTGAATGTAGGTACCATGCAGTTATGAAGTTTCAATTCAAGGTCCTACACCTGCAGTCACCAACCAGGATCGGGGGATGGGGGGGGGGGGCATTAGCAATCACTTGTCCCCTCTGCAACACATAATGCTGCCATCTGCATCTTTATAAACTGCTGCACATGCATATTCAGAGGTGACCTAACACACTCAAAGGGAAAGCACTTTCCGCCCTCTTGTATGCATAAGGCCACAGACACCCATGATTGACTGGTGATCACACTGAGTGACAGGTAGGTGAACATATGTCATCCTTCACCCACTGAGAGCTCAGCCAATTAGCTCCCATGGATTCCCAGCCACAGATGGCTGCATGCGATCTCGCAATCTCCAGGTTGATAGGCACAGTCTATTTTATTCATAGTTTAAGTTAAAAAGTATTCCCCCGTGTTATCAGCTTGTTCAAATGCTAATTGAAGCCAGGTGGTGTCATTAATAGAAGGATTTTGGAGATGTGGATGGTATAATTGCCTTATAGTATAAGACTAACAGACCAGACAGAGTCTGCTCTTAGATGTTTAATGTGAGCCATGGCTGTCTTCTCAACACATTTCAGAGGAACTATTGTTGCTTTTCTCCCTGTAGAATTGATTGCCTTGCATAGATCACACCACAAACACATTAATCAATGCCAAAAAGTGGTAAAAAGGAACTGAAATAATCCTTTCTCACCCACTTATTTGTCAAGATGCTTAATCCTATTAAGGTTGTGGGGAGGCTGGTGCTGGATCTCAGCTGACACTGGGTGAAGGTGTGGTACACCCTGAACAGCTCTCCAGACCTTCGCAGGGCCAACGCACGCAACCATTCACTCACACCTGAGGCAATCTGTAACAGCTAATTAGCCTAAAGTCCATGTCTTTTGACTGTGGGAAAAAACCAAAGTACCCAGAGGAAACCCATGCAAGCACAAAAGAACATTCAAACTCCACAAAAAGCCCAGGACTCAAACTCAGGACCGTGTTGCCGTGAGACGGATGTGCTAACCACTCATGACTATGTCACCATGCCGCTCACCCAAATAATCGAACAACACAAATGAAAGCATAGTGATGATGATAATAAAAACAGTACAAAGAAACCAGCTCTTTGGGAAGGAAAAAACCCACCCTATCTCAAAATTGCAAAAATGTACATCAATGTCCAGCAACATTTTTAGGTCAGCTTTCCATTTAAAGACAAAAGATATGCATGTTTAAACAACAAAAAAGAACCCCAGCAACACCAAAACACCATCCCAGCATAGTGGAGGCAGCATGGTGATTTGGGACTTCTGAGGCATCAATGATTTATCCCTTAATTTTTTTAGAGAATGGAAAATGTCAGGAGAGGTCTATCAGAAGCAGACCACGTCACTCTTATCCACCAAGACTGGTGTGGCTGCAGGATTTCATTCCAACCAAATAGGAACAAAACCTAATAGTCAATTTAAGATCAAGACAGACCCATTACACGGGTGAACTCAGGTGTGACTCTAGTTTTTCTGGAATGAAGACCTGCAGCAATGTCAGACCTTTCGCAGATAGGACTAGAGACCCTACGATTAACCATACTGAGAGGCTGACATGACCTGTCATGACCTGTAGAGTGCTGTTCATACATGAAATCCAGCTAGATATACACAGAAATTAGCTTAAATTTCTCCTCAATTGTGCACAAGTCTGATCAGCAGCATTTGGTGGAGGTTATTGGAGACAAAGGTTCCAACAAACTAGTCTACACAAAAAACGCCCAGAAATGCACAGAACACAGAAATGACCTTGCTGTGAAGAACGTGCTGGTTCAAAAAATGTTAAATATATTTAAGCTTGTGATATAATTAAATACATTATATAGATTTAATGATAACATTAATTCAAGGTGACTTACATTTATAATTTTTTATACAACGGAGCGTTAAGGGTCTTGATAAAGGGCCCAACAGTGGCACCTTGGTGGTACTGGGGCTTGAGCCCCGACCTTCAGAATTCAGTAATTGAGAGCCTTAACCACTTAGCCACCACTGCCAAACAGACTCACAAATGCAGACTCACAAACCATGCCTATTCCATATTTAAATCCAAACTTAAGTTTCAGAACACTAAACAGACACAAGTACAGGTTGCATCACGGAGTTCAAGCTGCTTGCATAATAACACTACATCACAGGTTTATGACTAGCTATTAATAATGGAAAATGTACATGTATAGACCAAAATACTGTTTTTGAAGCAGCAACATTTCATTCTGGCCCTGCGATGGCCTGGCGAGCTGTCCAGGGTGTACCCCGCCCTCGCCCAGAGTCGGCTGAGATGGGCGCC
>JAOUQZ010000047.1:6008543-6021582 GCA_028564935.1 Neosilurus hyrtlii
GTGTGTGTGTGTGTGTATATATATATATATACACACACACACACACACACACACACACACACACACACACACACACAGGTGGTGTCTCAATACAGTAGCACCTGGGGAAATGCTACTGGGGGAAATGAAGTGTTTCACTCCTTCCATCACGTACTCATATCCTCATCCTCCTGTGATATGCTCATGTCTGATGAAATATATTCCTTTTCCAGAATTATCTCTCTTCTTCCACCTCTGGGATTAAAACCATAACAATACATCCTCCCAGTTACCTTTGCCCTATGGGTATAGGCTACGACCAGACTCAGATGCCATGCCGATGTAAACAGCTTCCCCTGAATGCTTCATTATCTTCCTTCCCCTCATTTCCACCTAGACTGATTTCATCAGCCGTTTACGTCCAATCCTTCGGGTCATGCGTCACTTTGTCGCTGCTGTTAAACCTTATTGTGTCGCTAAAGCCCTGAATGAGGTGAACGTGCCCCTCGAGGACAGAAAGTCGGTAAATGGAGGTAATCTGCTGTAAGTGGGAAGGAGGGAGATGACATGGTGGAAGATGTTTGCATCAAGGACAGAATTAGGATCAGGAAGTGCCGTGTAGGAGGATAATAGGGGGAAAATACAAATCAAAACAACCAATTTATATTTTATTGTGTTTTTTAATGTTAACATGATTCTTGTAACTACTCTACCAGCTTATTGATTGGAGTTGATCTCACTGCCAAATGTAAATGTTAAAATAATTTACTCTTCTATATTATGCCAGTAATAATCATGTGTGGTAAGAAAAACACGGAAATGTGATCATAACCCAGGCTGCTGTGAGTAAACAAAATGCAAATGATTCTATGTAGAGCTGCAGGGTGTAATATGGTCCTGCGGGCTTTTTAATGGTTCTCTTTACTCTCACCATGGTTTTAAGCAGTAGCTGTGAGTTCAGGCAGATAATAGCATCTTCAAAGCAACAGATAGCACTAAAATAGCTTGAAATCAGTGCTACATTCACAACTTTTTTTATTTTTTTGGGGAAAAAAAAATGTATATAGTCGCATAATCTCCATGGCATTGTTGCTCCAATTGGTCCGGTCGAAGGTCAGGAACATTATTGTGACGTTAAAATGAAGTCAGCTGGTTTGCTGAATGTACTGAATGAGCAGGTCATCACATCAATGGACTTTTTCTTCCCTGATGGCACGGATATAAAATGGGGACTTAAATATTGAAAGTGGTTCAAGGAGCACGAGGAACCATTTTTACATATGTATTGGCACCCCAAAATCCTGACTTTAACCCTACTGAAAGTTTTCGGGATGTGCCGGAGAAGACTTTACGGAGTGGTTAAGTTTTTCTCTCATCGATTCAAGATGTCGGTGAGAAATATACGCAAAACTGGATGGAAATAAATGTTATGTTTCTTAAGTTTGTTGAAACAATGGCATGATGATTATGTGTTGTATGCAAGGCTAAAGGCCGAATAACAACATATTCATGTGTGCGTTTTTTTTTTTTGTAAATAGTGCTTAAAAAATTTAGTAGACCGCCAGTCATATACGAAAGCAATACATTCTCATTCAATCATTTATTTGCTGAGCCACTTAATCCTAGTAGAGTAACTGGGAGGCACAGAGCTGACTCTGGGATCGCAGGGTACACCCTAAACAGCTTACCAGTCCACTGCACGGCCAACACACACATACAACCATTCACATTCCCACTCACACCTAGGGGCAATTTGGAACTGCTAGGGGCAGTTGGTCTAATGTGCATGTCTTTGAACGGTGGAAGTAAACCAGAGTACCCAGAGGGACCCATGCAAGCACATGTAGGACATGCAAATTCCACACAGAAACACCCTAGCCGAGTCCAGGTCTCAACTCTGACACTGCTGCTGTGAGTGGAACATGTCAACCACTACACTGCCATACTGCCCTGCTTAACATACGTGGTAACATTTTCATCTATCTCTGTCTGCCTAGCTCTTTCTGCACATCCTTTTCGTCTTTTCTTCACTTTTCTTCCTCACATTCCTGGTAGGCATTGAGATCCTGAGCCTGAGGGTCATCAGAGTGCATGCTTTAGTTACTGCTGCTCAATGGACTAAAAAAAAAAAAGGCAAACCATCAAAAGGGATGCGGGTGATGATTCCATCACATGGGGTTGGTACTCTGGGAAAATTAATGCCCGAGGTGATTTTTTTCAACGCTATTTTACACGTATGAGCAAAAACAAATAGATTAAATTGCTAGTCATTTTTCATATTTGTGCTTCGGCTGACAACCGGAAAAATTCAAAACACATTAAGGATGAGGTTCTGTATTAGGTGTTAAAGAAAAAAAAATCTCAGGCAAAGTGAACGAAACCTGCCTGTATATTATGTCCGCTCACTGCAGGGTATCAACCTGCTCAGGTCAACCTGGGCTCTCTGACAGGTGTATTCAGAATGTCAAGTGGACTGTTGAGTCGGAGTACTGCTGTGAGGAATCTCCATCAACATGGATATTAAGTTTATATATATCCACCAATGACTCTTTTAAAAATGATGGTGTCTACTTGCTTTTTATTTCTCATTGGCTTCTGATTGGTTTGCTGTGTAATGATGTAATCAGTCCATTGTGCCCAACACACATGCACACAAACGTACTGTCATGTCTCTCACTGTCTGTGATGAAAAGCCTGTAAAAGAACCACTGCTGTCATTTGTAAAGAGTAGGCTGCATTGCCGTCAGCGTGTTTCTGCCCTGCGGAGGGCTGGCAAACTGTTCTGGGTGTACTCTACCCTCGCCCAGAGTCGGCTGAAATGGGCGCCAGCCTCCCCGTGACCCTATTTAGGATTTAGCGGTTCAGATAATGAATTAATCTATGAATAAACAGAAATAGCTGTGACTCATTCTAAGCTAAAATATTTTATTATTTGAAAAAAATGTGTGTGTATATATATATATATATAAATTTGTATTAAAGAATTAGACAGTTTTGTTTTTCACTTTAGACGACTTCTGCGGAAACCGAAAGTGGCATGACGCTAACTTCCACTAGTTCTACTAGCAATTTATTTTTTCAGTCTACATTAATTCCATGAAAAGCAGCAAAATAAAGAATTAAAGAATGTATTTCTTTGCTATTGTTAAAAACTATTTATAAACTTTTTTTTCCCCACCAAATTTTACAGGCCTTCAACTCACCAGCTAGCTCTGTGCTATCCAGCTAGCTCAATGCCAATCAGCCAGATCTATGCTAACTAAATGTCCAAGAAGAGTAACAAAATATGATATTAATGTATTTTATAGTAAGAACATATTTCTTTTTATTTTTTGGAATTTGACAGGGTTTTTTTTAATTTTTTATTATTATTATTTTTTTAATTGGACTTCTAAAAGAACAGGCCTCACATTTTATGGTAAAAATGTACCTTAGTAAACAAACAAATAAATAAATAAATGAGCAAATAAATAAGTAAGTATATAAATAAATAACCGAATGAATGAATGAATGAATGATTGCGAAAATTTTTTGCAATTGATCCAGAAATTTCAACAATACTGAAATAGAGAAACAGTTTCAGGATGTCTAACATGCCTGCAGGATTATGGCTAAAGACAATATCCACCAATCAATCCATTCGTTATATTTACTGCTTAACCATGGGGTCAAAAAAAACAGTCAACAGAAAAGAGCCTGTGGTACAATGTACAATGAGGCTTGTGGCAGTATTAGCTGATGTAAAGATCATTTTTAAATCCTCTAAACAATATTATATATTTAACTGAGCCCTGGAGCAGCTTATGAAATTCGATTGAACAAACTAGCCAGCTAGTATGGTTCACCTGTGACACTTAGCAAACAGCTGCAAAAACAGCTATTCTCTGAATCGCTACTTTTTTAGAAAAAAAAATCACACTCCACTCTTACGTTCTTATCCTCCTGTATAATTGCCTCATTTTTCCTTTCATCATGTGAAAAGAAAATTGCTAGGAAATAGCTGGTACGGTTGGCACTTAAAGTGAACTTGAGAAACTGCGTGTATGCTGTTTAGTTGTTAGTTGTCATGTGACGTGACTTATATTTAAGTAGCTATCATAAAATCTGTCATAAAATGAATGCTGGAGAGCATTTAGGGAAATTAGCGTTGGCTATGTTGCCATGCCTGTCATGCTGAAGGTTGGCTTTTTATCCTTTATCACTTTCAGGCAGTCTGTGGCCTAAAGATACCAGATGAACCTATCCAATTACCTTAAGCTTGACAGAGCATCAAGGAAGAAAACGGCTCAAGGAGACTTCAAAATAGTCATAAATTATGACTAAATGTCTCTTCTAAGATGTTTTTTACTACTATTACTGGAGATCATGAAACAGAAAAAAAAATAATCTTTGTAATCTTTTGTATTCATAGTATTTCTCTCCCAGCAGCTATCCTGAAGAGAAATATATTTAGAATACAAACCTACTATACTTTCCCAGTGGCTTGATATATGAATAAAGCTCACCAAGAGGCCAGAGAGCAGCCGAATGGAATTGGATATCTTGTTCTATAAAAACACAGAGGGTCATGAACTTCTTCACAAGAGAAACCTTGAGGAAATTCGGTTGTAGGCCAAGCACATTGTGCGGAATATTGGTTAAGAATTTTCTTATTCTCGAGCCCAGATGAGTCTCAGGCGTCATTAGGCTTGATGGGAGTGGAATGGGCCGGCAGGCTCCTGCTTCAAGCAAAGCGATCCAACAAAATGATGGGTCTTTCATATCGATTACCTGTGAGTTGCTTAAGCCTCTGTGTAATGAGAGAATAGAGAGATAGAGGAAAGATGGAGGGGATGGGGGTGATTTAGAGTTCTATAGTAAATGGAAGATAATTGTTGCCTGAAGCTTCCAATGAATCCAATTGGAAGTTCAAAATATTGGGGCAGAAAGCAGGTCAACCATATTTAAAGCTTATGTCCTTTGGTTTCATGACATTTCTTTATTTATTTCTCTTTTGTTTATTTTTTTGCTTGAGGGTTTTATACATTTTGCAGGGTTTGCAATGTTTGAAGTAAAGAATGGAAAAAAAGACTGACTGCTCTGCTTCACATAGACCCAAAAAGTTACAGTATTCCAGCAAGGGATATGTACCTCACTCGCTATGTACAATCGCTATTCCTGCATGAGAAGAAAGGAAACCACTTTAAAACAACCCAAACAGAGCACAAAATGAAATAATTTTCAGATAAGACAACTTTATCAAAAAGCACAACCAGCTCCAGGCTTTTAAATGCCACTGATCTGACACAGAGCACACTTGATCAATCATCAGTTCAGTCTCAGTGCCGCAAACCTCTTCACAGCTCCCAGAAGCTAGTCACCATCCCAGGAAAAGTACTGAACTGGAAATCCTTTAATACTTCTTCTCATCCCATCTCTCTCTCTCTCTCTCTCTCTCTCTCTCTCTCTCTCTCTCTTTCATACAGTCATCAACGGTGACTGACATGGATGTCTAGATTTAGTTCAAAACCCCTTTGGAGCTTGTAAGAAGAAAGCAATGACCTGAAGGTGGGACGAAGCCAAGCCTGTGAACTCATCAATTTTCCAACAAGGTATTCCCTGTTCAGGAGACAGGTGTGAGGGCAATGAATGCTTCGAGTGAAATGTGCCGTTGTCAGCTGCCAGCAGCGGGAAAAATTTCAACACGTTCTATTTGTCTCAACAGCATTTTTAGCTTCTGAAATATAGGCTTGTTTTCTGGGATGATATCACTCAGATGATATCAGTACACCTGCCTGTCTCAGTTTGGGCTTTTCTTTATCCTGGCGGAGTAGCTTAGCACTGTGGGATGTAAATACTAACTACATGACTTGAGGATAGAGTCAGTGCTAGACCATAACCCCGACGGGGAATCCCTGCAGTCCTTGGCACCTAATAAGAAAAATGGACAATTAAGCTTCAGTGGATCCCAATCGTGGGCAGCATATGGCCCAACTGGGAATAGAATTAGAGTCCCAGCAGTCCACCTGTATGATTTTCTACTACAGAGAAACACAGGGAGCAAAGAAAAGATTGCTTCCTTATAATATATAACACAGACACTGGACACTAAATTAGGAACATCATAGTACTCCGTGTTTAGGCCCCTTCATGGCATGGATCCCACTGTGTGCTGAATTCAGTCCTTGGGGATTTTGGCTTGTGTTAGCATGACATTGCACTGCACCACATAACTGCTGTGTTGTTGGCTGCACATTTATTCTGTGAATCTCACTTTCTACCAAATCCCAAAGGTGTACTACTGGATTCTGATCTGGTCACTGGGGAATCTTCTGAACTCATTACACTGAACTCATAGTCACGTTCATGTTCGAGATGACTTGTACTTTCTGATGTGAGGTACTATCATGTTGGTCATTATAAGATGAGTATAATTTGGAAATAAGGTGATGGCGGATGAACTGTGGCATTCAGACAATGGCCGACCCTCATTAAGTTGCCCATTTTGGTCCCCATTCTGTAAACCAGCATTCAGAGCATGTGGAAAACGATCTACACCCTGCACACCCAAAACATATGAAACCTCATTTAGATTCCACTGTGTGCTGGATTCAGTCCTTGGGGATTTTGGCTTGTTAGCATGACATTGCATTGCACCACATAACTGCTGTGTTGTTGGCTGCATATTTATTTAGTGAATCTCACTTTCTACCAAATCCCAAAGGTGTACTACTGGATTCTGATCTGGTCACTGGGGAATCTTCTGAACTCATTACACTGAACTCATAGTCACGTTAATGTTTGAGATGACTTGTACTTTCTGATGTGAGGTACTATCATGTTGGTCATTATAAGGTGAGTATAGTTTGGAAATAAGGTGATGGTGGATTAACTGTGGCATTCAGACAATGGCCAATCCAGAGCATGTGGAAAACGATCTACACCCAGTACACCCAAAACATATGAAACCACATGTGGCAGTAACTTGCCTCACAGCAAGAATGGTCTGGGTTCAAGTCCCTGGCTCAGCAAGGGCATCTCTGTGTGAAGTTTAGCTGTTCTTCCCGGGCTTGCATTGGTTTCTTCCCACAGTCTAAAGTCCAAATTACCCCTAGGTGTGAGAGTAAATGGTTGTTTGTTTGTGTGTGTGTGTGTGTGTGTGTGTGTGTGTGTGTGTGTTGGCACTGCATAGAACTGAATTAGGGTGCTCTTTCTTTTTCCCATAACTGTAAATGTGATCCCTGCCCAAAGCTGTGTGTGATAAATCTTAATGCAAGGAAAGATCAGCTACTTGCTACATCATTCCAGTCGTTCTATAGACGTGTTGTTGTTGTTTGTGTTTTATATGGTTCCACTTTACATTTCAACAATGCCATCTGTTTGCACCTTGTTGGGAGCTCAGTAGTGGTCAATTATGCTGACATGACTGACAATAATTGGAAAGGGAGCTCCTCATAATCAACCCTTATACACCACTAGTGGTTTCAGTGTACACTTCATGGAGATTAATTCTTAGCATATGCACACTTGAATAAATGATGTGCACAAACCTAAAAACTTGAGAAATGTGTTTTACTGTTCATTTGCTACTGTTCACTTTGTCTCAGCTCACTTACTTAAGTGACTTGTATTCCGTCGACTGAAATCCAGATTGCATCTAATGATAATTGGGAAATTAAAATAAACAATCACCAAATGCAATTAAATTCAAAATGGATAAGCAGATGTGATACAGTGAGCTGTATTTTTTTTCTGCTCTTTTCATCCTACTCACAAGCCTACACTTCCACCGACAAATATCAAAGCATAATGAAAATATCATATTGTGGCTATTAATTAATGGCACAGACGGGCTCATTTTCCACAGAGATGAAAGAGGAGCTCAAATAAATAGAGAGGAGATGGCTGCCTGAACTAACTATGGAAAAATTAATAAATATAAATGGTTGTGTAGCACTGGGAAGAATGCGCAGCTTTGGCATTTGCTCACAAAATGAACTGGAAAAATGGCTGTGTTTCATCATACCTTTGAGCGAAGAATCAGACAGCTTGGAATCAGAAGGGTAATTTTTCTCTCTATTGTTTAGGAGTTTCTTTCAAGTTCTTTTTGTTAAACGAAAAAACAAAAGCATCACCTGCCAGGGACTGTTTCTTGAACCAAAAGGGAAAAAAAATAACCAACAAATAAAAGGCTTGGTTCTCCACATATTCATATGTGCATGAGAAATGTGTTACCCACGTTGAATAAATAAAGGAGTTTTGCACACCGATCAGCCATAAACTTAACAGCACCTGACTGGCCAGTGGCTAGGCAGCCATACAGACTTCAAGCTATAATGCACTTTGTTTCTGACTCCCTTCTATCATATCAAGCATTAACTGTTTCAGCAGTTTGTGCGACAGTAGCCCTTCTGTGGGATCAGACCAGACGTACTATCCTTCACCCATCAGTGAGCACTGGGCACCGGTGATAATCCTGCAAGTTCACTGGTTGAGCTTGTTTGGACCACTAATGGGAAATACTTACCACTGTTGGTATGCAGTGGTAAGTACACCCCACAAGTGAGCTGCTGTTTTGGAGATGAATAGACCCAGTCTTTGAGCATCACAATATAACCATTTTTAACATCAGTCAGATCCATATGCTTGCTCATTTTTCCTACTTCCAACACATCAACTTCAAGAACTGACTATTTCACCATTTATGCTGAATACTTGACTATTCGGTTATGTTCTATTCAATAGGAAAATATTTGTTTAAGTGTATACTATGCAGGAACATGAGCAAAAAAGCACACTAAAGCAAGATTTAAAGATTTTTATGCTTTATAGTATGTCAAAAGTGAGAGCAGAGCATTGCAGAGAAGCTTACTGCTGATCAGTTCACTGGCTTTGTAAGAAGTTTCCATGTCTTTGCTGCTCAGGGGATTTTTGCAGACTGTTGTGACTGTGGCAAAAATTAGGGTTTGTCCGACTTTTCAAGGTAAGCATTATCTACTTAGGACAATGTCTATTATACCCCAGACAGCAAACCAATTAGATTGTGCTTTTTCCTTGTATTATATAATAACTATTATTATTCATTCACCTGTCAGTGTTTTTAAAGAAAAAATTAAGTAAAGCCATCCAAATTCTCCTGTTACACTGAAAATATATAGATTTTGCAATTCTAGATTTTAAACTGCTAAAATGATTCAATACTTTGCATTAGCCTGTAAGAACTGGACACGGACACATCAGTTTTAATAAGGCAAGATAATGGCATCTCATTATACCGATATTAAACTAACAAATCAGGTATAACTAGTAATCTTCTGAATAAAATAAAACAAGACACATTTGCACATGATACTACATTAGATTTACATACATTATCCAAGCGTCTGCTCGTACAACACCACCGGTAAACGTTTGGACACACTTCCTATTTCAGTTAGAATGAGTGGCACTGTACGTTATAGAATTTGTTATAAACAATTGTGCCCTCTCCGGGTTCATTTTTTTTTTTTTCTTCTTCTTCTTCTCCTGAAGTCTCCCTGCCATGCACTGTACCCATAACTAAACAAACCCGTACCCATAAAAAAAATTTCTGCAGAAATGGGACTGTCGTTCAACTTGGAATTTGGGAAATCGGGAGCTTGGTCAATATCCAACTTGTCGAATTTTATTCCACTGATTTAAACCCAGTTTATATAAATTAAATACTACACGTATAGATATCAAATAAAATAAATTTATAACTAATATTTTTTGTAGTATATGTTTTTTTATAAAATTAATAATAACAGAAATAATTTGGAATTTTTGGTGTTCAGTGATTTTAGTGTGTGAGTTCTGGTACAGAGACGACCCTTGTTCTTATAAACATAAATACTAGTCAAAAGATTGGACACACAAGAAACTGCATCCGAACTTTTTACTGGTACTGTATGCAAGCCTGATATTTACCGCAGCATATTTAAATGCAAAATACCTCCATATTTACAGGTTTTTCTATGCGAGTTATATGTCTTTTTTCACAGTAAAGTGGTGTCACCTGCATGATTTTATTACTAGCTTTTTTTCTTCATGAAAAAGACTGTAATAACAGTAGCATGTTTTGATGAGCAAAGATATATACAATGCATGCAAGCTTTTTTTTAAGTTTGGGTTTAATTCCACTTTAATGTTATGGCTGATAGGTGTGTCGTGTAGTCTAGTTTTATCTGCTAGGCTTTAAGGTAACATACCAGAACTATATTCAGAATATCTGTATTACAAATATATACCTCCACTCCAATATCTCTACTGGAACGCTCTAATTAAGACGATTAATACATTTATTTATATGGTTTGAATTTTGTGATGAAGGTGAAACCAAAGTTCATGCAGATTTTTAACTTCCTGCCCATGAAACCACTTTTTCCTGCAGCACAATGAACAGAAAGAGAATCTCGTGAGTGAACAAAAACAAATTTCTCTTCTGGCACTGCCAAATGACTAATTATCTTCACATACTGTACAAACTGCACGCAATATTTCATCAGGTTTAAGTGGTCTTGTTTCAAACTATAAATGTCGTTTTAGCTCTTATATAACAGAGCCATCACAATGTGAACACATTTGCCTTGCAACAATACGGAACGGTGAATCTCTTGGTAGACAATCTCCTCCATCATTATACTGTATGTATATTACAAGTGTGAAGGCTTAGCCTCCAGAACGAGATTTTTATATTTCATCATTGCATTCCACTTGGAAGTCTAATGTTCCTTAAAACGATTTCAACTCAGGAGAGCGGCGAGTCTTGAAATGGAGTTTCATCATCTACATCAAGGCATTAGCTACACCTCTCACCAAAATCCGATCAAGCTCTTTGCTCCCAGAGATTGAAGATCAGATTTTGGCTTGTCATTCCACTGGGAATCGTAACAACTCTATGGAGGACATGAAATCTGAAAACAATATCTGAAACAACGAGACGCCGTAGCTGACTACCTGGGAGGCAGCTTCCAAGCATCATTGATCGGATAGTGAAGTGATCGCTGTGGTCAGATGGAAAAGGAAGATGCTAATGTGTGCTGTAGAGAGAAGAAAGGGGCTGAGGAACATCAGTCTTCTCAACAGTGTAAATGTGACTCATCTAAAACTGCTAGACAGCCATCCATGACAGGTCTATTAGAGTAATAGCCAAGCATGAGACTGACACATAATCAGCAATAATAGTAAATGCACTGCAAGGAAACTGAAATCTCTTTCACTGGCTTTAGTTCTGGGGAAGAAATGCTATTTTAACTTGAATTATATATTATTACTGGACATAAGCTGCCAATACATGGCGCCAGCTATAGACACAAATGTCAATCATTCAGTCTTATCTCTATGGTAAACTGACAGGAATTTAAAATCATAATATCTCTGATTCAGCTCATCTTTAAACACTTTTTATAAACATCACTAGAATAAACATCCTGGTAAATAAAATACCGTTGGCTTACAATTTTAACACGACCCAGCCACAAAAACCTTCTTATGACAAAATTATTCATGTATCTTTTGGAAGGCATGGTAATAGTATTACTCTCAAAGGTCATGTCATGTCATATCTTTTTCGGAACCACTTTATCCTTTAGGCGGGGTGCACCCTGAAAAGCTCATCCAGACCACTCACACACACTCACACACACTCTCACACAAATACTAACACAAACACACACACACACACACACACACACACACACACAAACACACACACACACATATCCATTCTCACTCACATTCACACCTAGGGGCAATTTAAAATTTATCCTAGTGAATGTCTTTAAACCGTGGGAGAAAACCAGAGTTCCCAGAGGAAACCCATGGGAGAGCATGCAAACTCCACACAGAAATGCTCATATCATTTATAATCCAGGACCTTCATGCTGTGAGCCGGGTGTGATAACCACCATGCCAGTGGGCTACCCTATGATGAATGTTATGAAATTTATTGGTTTTGCTTTATTTGACTGGTCACTATTAAATTAAATTCCAATCTTAAACACATGTAGACCTCTATAATACGTACAAGAGCCTAATGATTATTTTACTACAACCGTGTTCTGTGAGTGGAAAATCAGGAAAGAAAAAGTGGAAAAAGTAAATGGCTTTAATCAGCAAGCAAATATGATTGCTACATCATTAAGCTTTCAATCTTTTGCATTTTCACAGGAATTAATGGCATGTTTTACAGGCATTTACATCCTTGAAGGCATCATCTTTAAAATTCAGTCAGCAGAGGAATAAATTTGATGTAGAGAATGTGGCTTTAACATTGCCTAATTGCGACTTTAACTGAAATCCAAGTCTTTGCATCTTGATGCATCTATTATAATATTCATTAGTCTCTATAGGCTCCTAACCGCGCAGACAATTTGCATGAGTCCTTTCCTGGCTTCCTTTGTTTTAGCTGGCGTTATTTTCGATAATCATACACTGCTATATTAAGCTGCGTTACATAACAGGTTCTGATTCCATTTTCCACTCCGGTAAGGGATGTGTGTAATTGATTGGCTAAGTAAGATAAAAGAAGCTCTTTAAAAGGACATTGTCAGAAGGCAACTAAAATGTCCCTCTTCGGCCTTTGCGAAGTTTATTACTATCAATTTTATAATTAAAAACCATGAAAGAATCAGTGAAGCCCTACCTCGCCACAAAATTTGCTGATTGCAAAATGTTGATGAAATAAAGTAAAGAACGATCAGGAAGACTCACCGAAACTCTATCCTCGTTCCTGTACTGCTTCCACATACTCCCGCTGTCGCTATAGATAAGTGTGTAGCCGCTGACCCAGTCATGGCTGCCATGGCGGCCCTGCGTGGCAATAGCTGTCACCTCCATGCGTGCCCTAAGGTCCACCTGCAGCCATGGCGACCTGTCTGTCAACTGTGGGCTCCACCCACCGCCTCCTGACAGGATGAATTGGAGAGAAATACAAGTTATATGACCTACTTAACTTACATAAAATAGTGACTATATATATATATATATATATATATATATATATATATATATATAGCCCTGCGATGGCCTGGCAAGCTGTCCAGGGTGTACTCTGCCCTCG
>JAOUQZ010000047.1:6044990-6057490 GCA_028564935.1 Neosilurus hyrtlii
AGAGTCGGCTGAGATGGGCGCCAGCCTCCCCGCGACCCTAATTAGGAATAAGCGGTTCAGAAGATGAATGAATGATTAAAAGTCACATGATCATGCAGCTCATATTTATAAATTTGTTAAATCCTTGGTGGAAGTGAACCATAATGTAAATTCTGTAGATATTTCATATTACTAGATTAAAAAAATACCATCATGCTGTCTGTATATCATCATACTACACGCTCCTGGTGTAATCAAATAGAGGCTGTTAATCTAATTGATTAAACTGCTTATTTGACTAATGCACCGTGAGTGAGACAATAAATGCATAGTAAAAAAAAACACCCCCCCCCCCCCCCCCCCCACCCAAAAAAAAAAAAAAAAAAACCAGCTTGCATCACATGCTTAGTTATTATATCCAGTGCTGGTGGGGTTTTTCTCTTCTTTATTTAAGGGAACTGAAGTGTTATTTAATGTGCATCTCGATAATTAATTTGGAAAATGAGACTATCTCATCCATGACTGATGCCTAGTCACACAAATTGGCAGCCAGAGGGCTAGGCTGGTTCATTATGGAGCAGCGAGATAATTTTCAAGAATCCATCATCAGAGGTTATCTGATGACGATGTAGCAGTAAACAAAGGCTGCGTGATCAGGGAGCTTTGTTTCCGAAACCTCTCTAAGTGAAGCATGTCCTCTGAAGGAAAAAAAGAAAAGACTGTTGTTTCTATTTGACTGCGAATGGAGGGTGTGGGAAAAAAATTAAAAACAAGATAAATAACAGTGATTAATAATTATTTTCCTCATAAAAGGATTGCCTTTCTCATAGGACTCCTCTATTAGGGGTGGAAGTACAAATACAAGGTCACAATATTCTATTATACAGGGAAATTTATATAGAGCATCTTTATTATTAATATAATTCTTTTATGGGCATCTAAATCTAAACTATGAAGGGTACAAGGAAGGTCCTGGGTTCTTTGTTTTTGGAGTTTGCATGTTCTCCCTGTGCTTGGGTGGATTTCCTGTGGGTACTCAGTTTTACACCCAGAGTCCAAAAAAGTGGGGCAGCACAGTAGCATTGTGGTTAGTGCGTCTGCCTCACAACAAGAAGTGTGTGGACTGAACATGTTCTCCCCGTGTTTGTGTGGGTTTCCTCTGGGTACTCTGGTTTCCTCCCACAGTCCAAAGACATGCACATTAGTCTGATTGTCTGTTCCAAATTGCCCCTAGCTATGAGTGTGAGTGGTAATGCTGGTGTTGGCCCTGCAGTGGTGTGGCAAACAGTTCAGGGGGTACCTTTCCTTCACTCAGTCTCGGCTGAGATAGGTCCCAGCCTCTCTGCCACCCTAGTAGGATTAAGAGGTTCAGCAAAAGTGAGAGAGTGAGTCCAAAGAAACGCACTTTAGGTTAAGTGGCTACTCTAAACTGATGATATGTGTGAATGTGAGTGTGAATGGTTATTAGTGTCTGTGTTAGTCCTGCAATACATTGATGACCTTTTCAGGTGTGCAGCTGGGATTGGATCCAGTATTACCTCACGAAAAAGCAATATCGATAATAAATGGATGGATGGATTAAGGTGATAAAATACAACAAATGGGACTTAATTTCAAAATTCATGATTTACAAAGAAAACAAAAATATATTTTTACATTTATCACACCTTCAAGTTTATAAAATTAGAATCAGGCGCTCCAGATCAGGTGCCACTGATTCAAACCTTCCACATGTGGACCCTGTTATATTTAAACCTGATACCCAGAATCTGGTATTCTCTTTGCTAATAAAGTGTGTGGCGTCATCATGCCAAGGTATAAAGTGCTCTCCAAGGCCGTTAGCAAAAAAGGGTCTTAATGCTGATGAATCTGCCAAAGAATTGAAAAACAGCTCAGTTTTTAAGTTTACTTTTTTCTGTGAAAGAAAAAACATATACAAGTGGCACAGATTTCAAATCACTACCAATTTGTCCAGGACTGGCCTTCCTAACAAACTGAGCCTGATATGTAAAGTGAAGTCTCCCAGAATGGGAAAAAAATTAACCACAGTCTCTGCACATAACTCTTACAATTGTTAGTGTGAAAGTGCATACAGAACAGAGATTCGACAAATTTAACCTGCAGCAGGGGTGTGCCAGGGAAACCCTTGGCTACCCCTAATGTTTCTGTATTAAAGAGGTTGAAATGTTTGATTGGTCAAATGAAGGACTGAGAACCAGAGGGGTTTAACCAGCAGAAAGCTCTTTTTTACATGAAAGTTGTTGTCCGATATGCTCACAATATGATTCAAAGTCATAACAAAGATGAAGGGACTATTCTGGCACACATCGACCTTATCCACATCTGTCCTTATCCTATTTCTCAGTTTTTTAGGGTTAGACCACTATGGCTCTCAGCCCTTCAAATATGTTACATACTATCATAAGGTCAATTTTAGAACTATTTTACTTTTCTTTATAAAAAGAGACCAACTTTTCCTACGTTATACTAATGTATACTTCTATATACAGACTGATGTCAATGTCTTCCTAATATGAAAAGAACAGCAGGTCAGCGATTACAAAAGAATTCCTCCTAATACACATTTCTGCCAAAAAGAAAATGTTTTCTTTTTGTGTGTGTCCACGATGAAAGCTATTGCAACAAAAATCCACAGTGGAGTGCAACGGCTAAAAGAGTACCAAACAGCCGGCTTGCTTCAGAATTCTGAAAAGAAAAGAAGCTAGGGAGGGGGACAGAAAAATAGAATAGGCGGGTTTGTCTCATTGTAATTCTTGAAAGAAAATGCTTTTAAGGGAACTTTCAACTTTGTGTTTTGCTCTATATTAGGCTCTGAAATACAAATGGAATGAGATAAATCTTTGCATGATCTTCACATATATTCAGTGTGATCTGAAAAAGGGCTTTCACTATGTTCTCGGGTCTGTATTTCAGTCCTGAAGCTTGCGTTAGCAAATAAATTACTCCCCCACAAAAAATAAAATAAAATAAAATACAATAAAAAAATAAAAAATAAAAAACCTGAGTAAATGCTAATCATGAGTCCAAACTGGTCAATACCCGACCTGAGCACTGGCATCAAAAGTCTTCATTTTGGATTAATCTCAGTCTACAGTTAGGTATTTTGACTGTGTCACAATTTTGTCTTTGTACACACCCCAATGGATTTGAAATTACCCAGCCAAGATGTGATTGAATGGGCTTAATAAAAGTTTTAAATTAACATTTTAGGAATTACAGACAATTTTATACAGTTACCTCATTTCAACAGGCTGAAAAGTAATCAAACAGCTGCTTGACAGGCAGTTTAATGGCCAGTCATGGACTGTTACTTCATTATTCCATTATTTCAAGTAGCTAAATCGTCTAGAATTGATTTCAAGTGTTGTATTTGCATTTGGCAGCTGATTATGCAAACTTACAATATATGTTCTATAGACACATCACTGCAAGTAAAGGAGGCAATCATTATGCTGAAAAATGAACACACCAAAGGAATAGTTCTTAAAAAGAGACATTACCCTGGTGAGTACCGTAACACCAAATGAGCTGGAAGACCATGGATGACAACTAAATTAGATGAACATGAAAACCCATTCACAACATCCTGTCAAGTCAAGAACACTCTTGGGGAGGTAAGCTTATAAAGATCAAAGTTCATAATGATGTGACACCTTCAGGAATCTGAACACAGAGGGTTTCCTCAAGAAGCAAACCCCTGATAGCACTCGTGAAAAATAAGGGGAGATTGTACTTTGCTAGAAAATCTGCCTAGTTCTGGAAAAAGATTTTTTGAACAGATGAAGCCAAGAATACCTTGTACCAGAATAATGGGAAGAGAAGAGTATGGAGAAGGAAATGAGGGGCTTGTGATCCAAAACGTACCACAGCAAGTGTCAATCATATCTTGACTGCATCATTTCAAATTAATGGAAGTGATGTACAGAGAGAAATTTTTTAAAAATGTGACGTTTCTGCATTTGTATATATTAGAATGGTGTTATATCATGTAATAATGAACTAGTTATGCATAATACTGTTTGTTATATGCACCACAGATTACACGAGTATGTAGTCCATATAAAACACAGGGATCTATAAATTTATTTCATTTGGCAGACACTCATAGGGTTAAGGGCCTGCCTCAAGAGCCCAACAGCACCAGCTTTGGTGACACTGGGGCTTGAACCACAAACATTCAGATTTATCAGTCTAGAGCTTTAACTAATGAGCCACTACTGCCCTATGCACAGTACAGCTGAATTTGTGAATCTAATTGGTCAGATGGTCTGGATTCATTTTGTATTACTATAAAGATCTGATGGTAATTTCAGCTGTAACATATACAAGTTAGTATCATTACCCTTGTTGTATTCTATAGTTACATCTCAAAAACAAGTACTTGTATGGCAGACATACCACTTAATCTGTCACCAATAATAAACATATTTAAAATAAATAAATGAATAAATAAAAAAAATTAAAATACATAGTTTGGCAAAGCACTGTGCTGAAACAGGCTAAAGTTTATTTAACATTTATGGAATAAGTCTCCAGTCTCAGCACTTTGTTACAGTCAGTAAATTTGACAACACCAGAAAATCTTCAGTAAGAATAACTTAAAACTGCTATAGCATAGATGACAATAAGATGAAAAAGCATGGTATGTCAAACATTAAGTAATAAATGATGTACAGTTAGTCGTTATTATGAAATAAATCCTGACATGGTCATGCACGTAGCATACTGAATCACCCTAAGCTAATTATTATAACATTTATAATTAATTCATTTATGAACCGCTTAATCCTAATTAGGGTCGCGTGGAGGCTAGCGCCCATCTCAGCCGACTCTGGGCAAGGGCGGGGTACACCCTGGCCACATTTTTAATTTTACAGAAAATATTCATTTCATTTTCTCCATAATTTTAACCTTTACTAGGGATGCAGGCAGGCTGGACCCCATCACAGCTGACAACTGGGTGAAGTTGGGGTACTTCTTGAACGGTTCACCAGACAATCACAGGGCCAACACACACACAATCATTCACATTAAAGGGCAAATGATAATAACCAATTATCCTAATGTGCACACCTTTGGACTGTAGGAGAAAACCAGAACATCCAGAGGAAACCCCGCATGCACAGGAAACTACATGCAAAACTACATGCCAACCTCAGGACTAACCACTACACCACCATCCCGCCAAAAAGTACTTTACACCATGCAGTTATCTGAAAGTAATCCATTTTTGTGGGACAAAAGGAGGAACCAGGCTCTAAACTAGTGCAATGATGTAATTTTTTATAAAGGCATCACGGTGGTGCAGTGGTTAGCACGTCCGCCTCACAGCAAAAAGGCCTGAAATCGATTCCCGGGCTCGGGTATTTCTGCATGATTTTGCATGCTCTCCCTGTGCTTGCGTGGGTTTCCTCCAGGTACTCCGGTTTCCTCCCACAGTCTAAAAACATGCACAGTAGGGTAACTGGCTGTTCCAAATTACCCCTAGGTGTGAGTGTGTGAATGGTTTTGTGCGTGTTGGCCTTGCAATAGCCTGGTGAGCTGTTCAGGGTGTACACCTCCTTCGCGCAGAGTTGGCTGAGATGGGCGCCAGCCTCTCTGCGACCCTAATTAGGATTAAGCGGCTTAGAAAATTAATGAATGAATGAATCATATTTATGCATATGAACTGTACAGCAAATAGTCTTAACTCCATGAAGAGAAATTTGAATATGAGCATCGTTAAAACTTTAACTTTAAGACTTTTTTCCTTTTTTACAGTTCCTGTCAAAATGTCTGGTTTTGTATCACAGAACTCTTTGATCATGCTACTTTGGACTTGGACCTTGTAAGACTTTGAAACTGTGAATGGCATGCAGACAGATCTGCAGCTCTCCTCTCCTTTCCTTTCTCTCAAGTCCTTTCAGCCCTACAGTATTTGCCCTGCATGTCTGAACAGGTGTCACTCCTTTCACTAGCACAATTTTCTAATTTAAAAAAGTATTATTAAATCATAAAGTCCATGCCGTGATGCAGGTCACTATTGAGCAGAATATATTGTACAGTATGTTTCAAGGTTATCAAGTCACGTCTCTGCTTCAAGGCTTGTAAGGTGACTTTATTGAATAAACGCTGTACAGTAGTCAAAAGGTGAACGCACTCTCATTACACTTTCATCCCTATATTTCTATGGAGAGCTTACATGTCAGACTTTCTTAAAGGATGTCAGAAATAATATGTACTGTACATTCTTCTCAGCATGAACTTCTACTGTTGTAAATGACTCATCTCTGGCTGATGTAGATCTGAATACAGAGGTACAAAGATATATAACCTGTAGCTCATGAATCTATGTACCAACTGGATACAATACAATATTTAAAAAGTAAATGTTTTTATTACATTTATGTTGGAATACCTCCATTACACATTCCATGCACATTAGCTAAAATGTTAGACTTAATGTTTATCAAAAGGAAGTATTTATGCTTGGGGGTTTCTCAGGGTGCGGTGGTCTGGGTGTACTCTGCCCTCGCCCAGAGTTGAGATGGGCGAGGGCTGAGATGGGCACCAGCCTCCCCTAATTAGGATTAAGCGGTTCAGAAAATAAGGAAGAAGAAGGTTTCTCAGGGTTTTGTTTAGGTAAACACTGCTAGGGTTGCGTGGCCGGCATCAGGTCGAAGATGGGCTACACCTGGAACCACTCGCCAGACCATTGCAGGGTTGACACACAAGCTCCCATTCAAATGCAAATCCACACCTGGGGCAATTTTTAACAACCAATTAATGCATGTCTTTGGCCTCTGGGTGGAGGCTGGAGCACCCAGAGGAAACCCACACAGGTACAAGGAGAACATGCAAATTCCACACAGAAACACCCGAGCCTGGGACTCAAATGCCATACCATTCTCACACCACTCTGCCGCCCGCTGTTCTAGAGCTAACAAATCACAGGGATTTTAAACGAGGGATTCCTTGACACCGTCACCGTGGAGGGATTTGAACATTTATAGAGAAATGTTTTTTCTTAATCAAATTTTTTTTACTATGTACGGTTGGATTCGTTTGATGTATGTGAACGGAAGCTCATATTATGTGTAGATGTGCCTAGTTTTATTTTATTTAGAAATGTACTAGTTTATATCTGTTGTTAGTTTAATATCTGTGTGTTGTTTTTACTGCCGTTAGCTTGCCTTATATGAACTGAAAAATTCACGTCCTTTTCTTGCAATTCTACAGTCTTGCGAGAGTGAAACTGGGTAATGTAAACTAATAAACGGATTTCAGAAGATTGCAGCTCAGAAAATGTAAGTAAAACCCAGCTAATAATGAAAATATGCACATACTCTATATACGTGTAACAAGAGAGTTTGAGTTTCACTTTAAGCTTGATGTTGAAGTGCTATAGTACATGAACACAACTTAGTAGAGTGGTAATAGTATTTGTATTATTATATTTTAGGTGTAATGTCTTGGAAAAAGCAAGTTCTCTGCTGCCATCCAATCTGCAAAAAAGCCCATTTACTTCTAATTCATTTCCATCAATTATATTAGAGATAATATAATCTTATTAGCTTTATAATCTTCCATAATCTTCAAGTGCATGTAACGATAACTTCTCATCCACACCCCCCCGCTGCTTCAAGTTTAACCCAACTCAGCAGGGGAGCTGCTTTCCAAAAGCATCCAATATTTGACCTTTTAATGCTGAAATGAACAACTCTATCAAGTTAATGTTCTGGTCAAAAGTCCAATGACCCCCTACTTACAGTATACACACACACACACACACACACACACACACACACACACTGCAATTTAAACCCACATCCGTGTACAATACTGGGAAGCACTAGGGCTATAAGGGTAATATTGATTGTGGTGGGGGGGTGGATATGATAGATTCAGCTAAATAACCCTCTCTATCATCCATCTATGAATGAATGTATGCGCTTGGTCTAACAGCATAGCTTCACTCGTAGCTCTGCCTGCTTGTGTACCAAATCAATGTACGCATGACCCACACTTGGCAGAAGTGTCACTTGGGATTTGCAGCAACTACATTTCATAGACACCTTGATTGTAAGCACTAAATACACCCAAAGATCGAAGTCCTTTTGTCCACAGGATTTTCACTAACGTAAATAATAAAAGGGCAAGGGCAAAGACACGCCGGTCATTCTAATCCACTCTCCCAGGGGCAATGTCATTTCGTTGGAATCTTTAGGAGTCACACATGTCTAGACCAGATCAGAAGATGCGAGACTGAAAAACTATGAAACTTATGAATGGGTGTGTCAGAGAGCAATGATTTAAAACAGTGCTATATTCAAAAACCTTTCTGACCTCATCTGATCGTAGCCTGGATCAGTCTAAGGTCTCAAACTAGGAAACATGTCGGATGTCATTAAATGCAATATTATAAGACAATCACAAAATCGCTATCACTAAATTAAAATAATCATAAAAAGAAATAAAGACTATGTGAGGTACCAATGAGTCAAATATTTAAATAGGTTGTAATATTTACATTTACAACATTTGGCAGACAGTTTTATCCATTTTTTTTTAATGCAACTGAGGGTAAAGGGCCTTCCTCAAGAGCCCACCTGTGGTGCTAGTGGGGATTGAACCACTGACCTTCAGATCAGTAACCCATCAGCTTAACCACTAAGCTACCACCACCCTAATATTATTCATGCAGCCAAGCCGGTACCCATATATATAAACACAAGACCGGACAAGCCCCTCGCGTGACATGAATTTCGTGGCTGCCATATTACCAAGGAATAAAATCCACCATTCCAATAAGATGGGTGTTAAATGTTGTGTTTCAACTTGCTTCGACAAGCAAAATAATATCTCTAAAGCGCAAGGACTAGCATTTCCCTTATAAGTATTGTATCTACAGAAAGGTTGCATTCCTTACTATTTACTCTCGTTTCCAGAAAAAAATCAAAAGTACACATATTTGTTTAATTTTATTTGTATCATGGTATCTTACAAGCACAAATAACAATTTGACTCAAAATAAAATGCAAAACGAAGCAAAATCGTGTAAAAAGCTCGTTTAATTGTATAAACTTTTACTTACACTTTCAGCACATTCAGAATAAATGCAATATATATGAGTAGCACCGGTTTTGTGTTTGTATCTTGGGTATCTAGCTGTAATTATTATCTGCAGGATTATGCTGAAGTCTGCTTTGGTTTTCTCCATGTTCCAGCTCTGCCCTCACAATGTACCTGGTTGCTACTCACATCTGTTCCTTACTGGGTTTTCTTCTCTGTGCATGTGCTGTATATCTGTGACTGCTTCATGAAACCTGTGAGCCAGAGTGTTTATGGATATTTTAACCACAATCCCTATTATTTGGTGTATTATTAGTTATTCATTATTTACAGTATTAGTAGTATAGAGATAGTATAGAGATAGAGCCTATCTCAGCCGATTCTGGGCGAAGGCAAGATACACCCTGAACAGCTCACAACCATTCACACTCATGCACACAATCACACCTAGGGGCAGGTTAGAACAGCTTTTTAGCTTAATGAGCATTTCCCTGCACTGCGGGAGGAAACCAGACTACCCAGAGGAAGCACATGCAAGCACAGGGAGAACATGCAAACCCCGAGACAAAATTTAACTTGCTGTAAAGCGGACATGTTAACCACTGTGCCACCATGCTGCCCCTTTAATAGTTTAGCTCTCATTATTTTTAGTTATATACTGATTCATTCATTTTCTAAATCAGTTAATCCTAATTAGGGTCTCGGGGAGGCCGACTCTGGCCGAAGGCAGAGCACATCCTGAACAGCTTGCCAGGCCATCGCAGGGCAGAAACATGTTGATGGCAATGCAGCTACTTTTGACGAAAATCAGCATTATATGCCTCTCACCACAGTCAGTGAGAGACATGGCCAGCATTTTATAGCCCAGTTAGCTGCACTGGGGGACAGCAGTGACAGCCTGCTGATAGTGGGGCTTGAACCCCCGACCTTGGGATCAGTAATCCAGCACCCTACCACTGGGACACCACTGGCCAAGATATATACTATATATTTCAAACCCACCTGTTAAAATTAAAATCCCATTAAAATTTTAAAAAGGTATACCCATGACCATCAACACCATACAACAACCTGACTGGCTGTTCCAAATTGAATTGAATTGAATTGAATGGTTGTGTGTTGCCCTGCAATGGCAAGCTGTTTAGGGTTTACCCTGCCATCGCCCAGAGCCGGTGGAGATAGTCTCCAGCCTCCAACTACTAGAAGTTAGTAGTAAGTGATTCGGCTAATAAATGATAAATAAATTATTGAATGGTCAGGTGTCCACATACTTTTGGCTGTATAGCTGTCTTTGTGTATATGAAAAAAATTATTTGCTTTTGTTCAGGTGAGACCTATGAACAATGGCAAACTACTGCTTAAAATTTCACCTGTATTGACAAAGTGTTACATGGATCTTATCGAAATTCTTCCTTCCCAGTGAGGTTTCAGTGAATGCAGCCGTAGCCTAATGGTTAGAAAAGCGAGGTTGGGAAAGGTCGCTGGTTCGATTCCTGAACCAGCAGGAAAAAATGTGTGGCGGTGGGGGAGTGAGCAACTCACACTGGCTGAGGTGCCCTTGAGCAAGGCACCTAACCCCCAACTGCTCTCTGGGCGCTCCAGTGTGTGACAGTGTGTGTGTGTGTGTATGCTCACTTTGGGAGGGATTAATGCATACGTAGTAATTTCCCTTGTGGGATTAACAGTATAGCAAAATAAAAAACAAAAATCCAAACTCACTGAGCATCACATATTCACCTTTCCTGCCCCTCTCATCAGCCCTTTGCATTGGACGGAGTTACACTTTAAACTGCATCTGAAATTGTGTATAATATGTGCTTGAGAATGTAGTACCAGTTATAGCAGGGTAGAGTCTTCTGAAATCCAACACATTTTTACTGGACTAATGAACTGACCTTCCATGCATCACCCTTAAACAGAACCACTTATGGTAATAAAAGCCAAAATATCAGGTTTTCCTCTTAAGCTGCATCCTACACCAACATTTTAAGCAAAGGCGCGCATGCACACACACACACACACACACACACACACACACACACAAATTAAAATAATAAAATAAAGGGTTAGGTTTGTAAGTAATGTAATTTAAAATTTAGTTCACAATATAGTCAAGAGCATTTAATTCCATTCCAAAAGGGTCAGAGTCCAGCGAGCTTTACTGATTTCCCTGCTGAAAGAGCCCTGATTCAGCTCATCTGTCAATCACCAGGTTTAGTAGCTGTATAGGGAAAGTCCTCCAGGACTGAAGCTGATGACCCCTGCTGTAATCCTTGTTCACAGTCTTATAGCTGTCACCAAACTTAATCTAACACTTGTTTTAAATGGTTGTCGGCCATCTATGTGTTTCTTCAGGGGGAGTTTTTTTTAAGGTTTTCGAATTAATTATTGATTTTCTCCTCTTTCAGCTTCACGATGTGTGACTGACGGCTATAAAGGAACTAATAAAATGCCTCACAGACCACACACACCATACAAATGCAACCAGACTACAGGAGCAGGCTATAAATAAATAAAACCTACAAAAAATGATAAAAGGGAACAAATCTGATTGCAGTTTACTGCACATTACGGCATATTACACTGCTCTGACCTTCATACCATAGAAAAAAAAACACACAGCAGTAAATAGTAGTAAAGTGCAGCTTCTTCTAGTTCCACACATTAAATAAAAAATAGCTAAATTGGAAGACCTTTACTCTTAAGTGACGTTTAATTCACATTGTCCTTATCTTTTTCAATGGCATTTTCCCACTGCTGTGATATGTCTGCTTCTCATTAAAATGGTAGAATTAATATAAAAACATATATCTTGTATAGCTCATAATTCAACGTAGAACGTTCTTATGGTATGAGCGCAAAAAAAAAAAAACAACTGAACTGTTTCATAAATACAATAAATACATGAAATATTCCGCAAACCACATTTGTACAAACTTTGAAAATTGACCTTATCTCATCTCGTTTTTTGCTCAAATGTTCATCCTGGCAAAAAAAACAAAACAGAGTTCCATCTCATGTCATGTTGGGACCCTACTCCGTCCCACAGCTCCCGATAAGGGGCATGTCGTTGCCTTTGCGGCGACATCGGATCTGAAAGGACATCCCCTCGTTAGGCCACTCTGAGACGTCGGATGCTTGCGGACAGACAGCAGACGGCCATTATCTCTGTCACCTGACACACACGACACGGTCGAGGCTTTACTCTTTAATGTCTGTGTGGTGAACCTGAGAGCATCCATTTTGCTTGTCCTGGCTGATTCATCCGATCCTGTCAGTAGGGATTGCGGGAGCTCATAAATGATGGAGGAGGTTTTTATCGTTCCTGTTCTGTCATATTTTGGGGATTGTAGAGCTGCGATTTGCAGAGAAATGAGATTTGATCCTTCCGCAAATATTTGATGTAGTCTATTCTTGATTACTTGATATTACTGCAAAGAAGAAAAAAA
>JAOUQZ010000047.1:6067537-6077853 GCA_028564935.1 Neosilurus hyrtlii
ACACACACACACACACACACACACACACACACACACACACACACACACACACACATATATATATATATATATACACAGCTAGCCATAACTTTTCCATATTGTGTCATGTTTGACATGATAGCCCTTCTTTGGGATCTGCCCAAACATAATAACCTTCATTCACCACTTGAATGAGATAGGTACAGCCTACAAGACCTGCCGTTTTGTACATGAATAAACCCAATCGTTTAGTCATCACAGTGTTACTCTTGAAGTCACTCATTCTTATGTTTGCTCAGTTTTCCTGCTCACAACACATCAACTTTGAAAACCTTACTGTTCACTTTCTGCCTAATACATCCCACTTTTTGGCAGGTCCTTACTATTACAAGATAAAAACTGCTTATTGATCAATCACGAGGTCCGTGCACAGAGATCTCAGCCTGAGGCCTAATGGCAGCCTTATTTATTTCACATTAGGTGCTGTTACTTGCCTGCCTTCATGTCTGTGGTGGCTTTGGTAATGCCACAATGCCACTTCTGATTTGCCAGCAAATTGTGTTACCCAGAGTGGATGGCATTCATGGGCCAAATCAGGAAGTAAATTTAATCCTTTCTGGACATCATATGCGATGTGTGGAGCCATACACCATTTAACAGTCATCACGGCATCAGCCTTGGTATTCTTTGTTGTTTTGTAGTTTCATGGTTTTCAGTATATCTGATGTTTTTGATGTTTTTGATGCCTCATGCTCATTTCACCTTGTATCATTTTGGGTTTCTTTTCGTCTTGGATCGCCAGTCTACAATAAACTCCTCATCGATGCATCCCACACATGCATTTGTGACAGATATCTTTCAGCTTGCACTGGTCATATACAATTTATTACCCACATGTCGCACATGTCGATTGCAAAGTAATAGTCAATACTATTTACTTTACCTGTTAATGGGCATAATGTTTTTAATGATATAGTTGATCATTGTACCTATGTATAAATTAGAGTACATTTACATTTTTGGCTTACTTTCTTACCCAGAGCAACTTACATTTTGTATACAGCTAAGCAAATGAGGGTTAAGGGCTTTACTCAACAGTGGTAGCTTGGTGGTACTGGGGCTTGAACCCCAGACCGTGCAGTAACCAAGGACTTTAACCACTGAGCCATCTCTGTCAGTATATGTTGTCCAGCTATGGTTTTTTCAATCTCTTTATTACGAAACATGTCATTTTTGAAACCCCAAAAAGTTTCTCCAAACAGAGCACACAGCATGTTTTGACACAGTTCACTTTAAATCATCTTTAGTAGTCTGAGACAAGGATGGCTGTTATCTGATTTCTTCTTCGTTCGCTTCAGACATGTCATACAGAGTCTTCCCCGGATTATGGTAAGGTGCAAAACATGCTGGGTCATTTTCTTTCCCAGCCAGAAATAGCCTGCTCTAACAGGCAACCCTGTTGGTAGACTGCGCATCGGCCTTAGGCAGCTATAAAGAAGACATGCTGTTACTTTTGTTGCCAGTGTAAGAGTTACTGCATGGTATCCAGCCAACATTTTTTAAAATCTGTAAAATGAAATAGAAAGAGACATAGCAACAACTGTGAATATTTTCAAAAAAAATAAAAAAATAAAAATAAAAATAAAAAATAAACAAATAAATATTAGTAACCAATAAACAATGAATAAAATTTAGTAGGTGTTAACCAAAGACAGAGTAATAATGAGACTGGAACTCGTGCATCATAATTTATTCATCTTTAACACCCCTTACACATATTCTCTTATTTGCCAACGTTTCTAGCCAAGCATGAAAATAATATTTAGGGTTGAAAAGGATTGCCTGTTACAGACAGCCATAAACGTATTAACTAGGAACTGAGAAATTATAGATTTGGAAAGCTTTGCTTTCATTAATGCAGTGCACTTTGCATGTTTGTATTCTAGAGAAAATGACTAAACAACAAAATGCAGATAAACTGTATTTATACCTCAAGGTTACAGTGTTTTCCCTTCAGAACGAACTAAATTTAGATTCCGGCCTCCAAGTACTGAAGTGGAAAAGCGACAGTGAATAAATAAACAGATTTGGAGGTGGACAAATAACTTCAGCTGCTACCCCTTAATCCCCTCTAGCTAGGATTAGCTGCACTCTCCATGGCCTTGAAATAACGCTTTGAGTGCATGCATATGGAGTAGGAAAACATTTCTCATTGAAAAAGACACTATAGTATAATCATGTGCCCCATTTCATATAAGTAGTATAATTACAGTCAGGTGTCTGTCGAAATACGTGTAATATTACAGTACAATACTTACAGTGCAACTTGGAAAAATGATGAATAGATGCTGAGCTATGAGGAAGTTAGAACTGTTATTTACTTTTAGCTTTAACTACAGATGGTCACGTTTACACAAACGTTCTTGTTTGAGAGAGTATTTGTATAGTACATAGAATTCTGATTCAGCGGGAGCTTTTGGGCAGCTTAATGTAGGAAACAATATTTAAATATTATATAAATAATATAATGAAAATAAGCTGTCCCAAATGCATTTTTGGTAATCTATATTTGTATTTAAAGCTTAAAATGAAGTATTGAAAATGTTGTGGTGGCCCAGTAAGGCATGATTGTCTATACAGGTTTGAAATGCCAGTGCTCCCAGAAGTGGTTCAGAGGTACCCATTCACTTACCAGGAACATTAAATAAAAATGAAATATATTCTTATCTCTTTTAGAAATAAAATACAGCCAGCTACAATGGCTATTTAAAATATGTGCTTACTCCTGTACATGAGTGTCAAAGACTCCTGCTCAGGGTGCGATGAAATTAGTATACATTACCATTTTGAGGCAAGAGCACAGTGCTGAACTATATTTCATTAGAAAAATGGTGGCCATTAGCACAGACAAAGATGACGCAATCAGTAAAATATCACTGCACAGGATCATTCCTCCAGTCTCACGATATTGGTGTTGGTATTGTAATACAGAATGTATTATAATGGATACAGAACCTAAACAAGATCTAAAACAAGCGAATAAGAAATACTGAGCTGGTAAGCGGGGGTGCTTATTTTGGGAAACTTTTGTATTTAGTCAAAATGAACTAATTATGGAAGCTAAAACACTTCAACTTCTCACTAGTGAATTGGCAGCTTTAAAGCACTTTGAATAGGGCTGTTACTGAAGATAAATGAGTGAGAAATTGAAATGAAAAAAATGACACATGCAGTATCAAATAAAAGTGTTATGTGCATATGCATTAGCTGTAGGGGCATTTTATTTCCATTTAAAGGTCTTATTTATAAATAACAGACGGCGCCTGTAGCCCATTTTGAGTCTTTTCTAAAGTGCTGCTTTGGAGTCTTCACTTCCTAGCATGCTAGCTAGCCAAGGGCACTAAACAGCCTAAATGATGAAGAAGTTCTATGAGGGTACGAGTTCGGTTGTTAAACACGGCAATAAAACCTCCTTCTCTTTCAGTAACGTAATCCATTCATTCTTCACGTCTGCCTGCCGGCTGAAGAAAGGGAGGAGAGAAATCAACACGGCTCAAAGCCGGCCAAATTTGGCACCGGCCGCTCATCAGTTTGATTTATAGCCACCTCAGCGACACCCATCATCACTGTAATAGCAGCTTATAACTGATAGCCCTGGCACTTTGTCTGGCAGCACTAAAGCAATGCTGATTTAGCTGCTCTGTCCCATCAGAGGCTACATTTGTTATGACGTGATGCAAAATGTTATTAATGGTTGTGACATACACAGGACTATGTTCATGTTGCATGCAGTGGGGCACAGAAGTAAGTCAGATTCTTTAAGACACTTCAGATGCCCTTGGCCCATATGCCAGAGTACAAGTTTTTGTGTAGGGAAGGATATGTCAAACCGACTCGAAAAAATGGTGTGAAATTCCACACTGTCCACTTATCATGCTTTACTAGTTTAATGACCACAACAAAGATATTTTTCATGTTTAACACAATCCACATGACTGAGTGTCCGACATCTGTGTTACAGATATGCAAACCAAACTCATCATGTTCATATATATTAATGTCGCTGATGCTAAAATGTGCATGTACCTTGAATAAAATCATTCAAATGCAATTTTTTACAACTTAACAAACTTCATATTATTATACACATCCAGTAATAAATCAAATAGGGAAACTAATAACATTGCTTGATATTACATAACTTTGTTAGTATTGCCTTCTATTTGCTTACAGTGAATTGAAAGGCAAGCCTTCCAAACTGTCCTGTTACTTACTGTAGGAACATATGCATATTTTCATAATCAGGTGGTTTTTACTTACATTTTTTTTTACATGCAATCTCCTAAAATACATCTGATAGCTTCGATTAGCCAGAAAAGGCTGTGGTTTAATTTTTTTAAGAGTTTGAAATCACAATGATAGGATGTGAATTTGCAAATTTAACAAATATAACAGTATACAGATATTAATCTAACAAATTTGATATAAACTGGTAAACTTCTGCATAAACAACTAATGTTAATATTCATTGGTGCCTGTCGTGGAAGCAACTGAAGGGCTATCAAGCTGAAGAAGGAGGCCTATCAGGTCCTTTTGGCCTGTGGGACTCCCGAGGCAGCGGACGGGTACCGACAGGCCAAACGTGCTGCAGCCCGGGCTGTCACTGATGGAAAATCACGGGTGTGGGAGAAGTTCGGTGACCTCGGTTGGCCTCAAAAAGGTTCTGGACCAGCATCCTTGGCGCCTCAGGAGAACACTGTTTACAGTGGAAGTAGTGAGCTGCTCACCTCAACTGGGGATGTTGCTGGGAGGTGGAAAGAATACTTCGAGGACCTCCTCAATCCCACCAACACGCCCTCTGTGGAAGAGGAAGAGCTTCGGGGTTCAGGAGGGGGGGTCTGCCTATCACTGGGGCTGAGGTCACCGAGGTAGTTAAAACCCGTTGCTATGGGCCATTCGGTCTCTGTATTGCCGGAGCCAGAGCTTGGTCTGCATTGGTAACAACATGTCAAATTCGTTTCCAGTGGGGGGTTGGACTCCACCAAGGGTGCCCTTTGTCACCGGTTCTGTTCATAATTTTTATAGATAGGATTTCTAGGCGCAGTCAAAGTGTTGAGTGGTTCTGGTTTGGTGGCCATAGGATTTCGTCTCTGATTTTTACAGATGACGTTGTCCTTTTGGCTTCATCGAGCCAGGACCTTCAGCTCTCGCTGGAGCGATTCACAGCTGAGTGTGAAGCGACTGGGATGAGAATCAGCACCTCCAAGTCCGAGGCCATGGTTCTCAGTAGGAAAAGGGTGGAATGCTTCCTCTGGGTCTGGAATGAGGTCTTGCCACAAGTGGAAGAGTTCAAGTATCTCAGGGGTCTTGTTCACGAGTAAGGGAAGGATGGAGCGAGAGATTGACAGGTGGATCGGCGCAGCCTCTGCTGTAAAGTGGAACTTGTACTGGTCCGTTGTGGTGAAGCGGGAGCTGCACCAGAAGGCAAAGCTCTCAATTTACCAGTCAATTTACGTTCCTACCCTCACCTGTGGTCACGAGCTTTGGGTAGTGACCGAAAGAACGAGATCGCGAATACAAGCGGCTGAAATGAGCTTCCTTCACAGGGTGGCAGGTCTCTCCCTTAGAGATAGGGTGAGAAGTTCTGTCATCTGGGAGGAACTCAGAGTAGAACCACTGCTCCTTTGCGTTGAGAGGAGCCAGTTGAGGTGGCTCGGGTATTTGATTATAATGCCTCCTGAACGCCTCAATGGTGTGGTGTTTTGGGCATGTCCGACCGGGAAATGACCCGGGGCCGACCCAGAACACGCTGGAGGGACTACATCTCTCGGCTGACCTGGGAACGCCTTGGCGTCCCCCCGGAACAGCTGGAGGAAGTGGCTGGGGAAAGGGACGTCTGGACCTCACTGCTTAGGCTGCTGTCCCCACGACCCGACCCCGGAACAAGCAGAAGAAGATAAATTATTGAATAATGTTAATTGAATACATTTTTTATTAAGTTTGAGTTTAATTTCCATTTAAACATGAGTACAACTCTCGGAATCACCTTTCACATACTTTTTAGCATGCAATGGAATTTTGTTACAGCTTAGGTATGCTTAGAATCTTTCTCCTCTTTCTGCCACAAGACTTCAAGTTTCGGCCTCGGTGGCTTAGTGATTAAGGCGACGGGTTACTGACCAGAAGGTCAGCGGTTTAATCACCACTGTTGGGCCCTTGAGCAAGGCCCTTAACTCTCAGTTGCATAATAATGATAATTGTAAGTCGCTCCGGATAAGAGGGTCTGCCAAATGCTGGAAATGTGAGCCTTAACTTCATGCTTGAGGCTCTGCTTCAACATTTCAATCAATAAAGTGGATCGGTCCCTTTTTCAGCAAAACATTTCCACAATATGATGCTACCACCTTCATGCTTCACAGTTGGGAAAGTGTTTTTCCTCCCACAGTCTAAAATTATGCATATTAGGCTAATTGCTCGTTCCAAATTGCCCCTAATTTGAATAGGTGTCTGTGTGTGTGTGTGTGTGTGTGTGTGTGTGTGTGTGTGTGTGTGTGTGTGTGTGTGCGTGCGTGTGTTGGCCCTGCAACCCTAGTTGTAGTTATCAGTTTGAAAGATAAATAAATTAAATATTAGTAGAAGTGTAGAAGTTTGAATAGTGTGCATGATAGGTGTATATGTATGTGTGTATTTGTTGTCCTTCATTTATTTATTTGCATTATGTACAATAAAAATACCTGATCTCAGTTCATAATAAATGAGAAAGTAAAATATGCAGATGAGTGTAAAACAAGACAGACTGTATATTTATTTTAGGTTTCCTTATGCTTCTTTGACATTACATGTTTGTATTTCTGCTTCCCCTCAATGCAGCAGGAGTCACTAAAAGTGGGAGGAATAAATGCGAAAGACTATCTACTTACCTAAACAAATGAATGCAAAGTAGAAAAATAAGAGAATAAAATAAGATTGATACAGCTATTGTGGTGTACATGAGAGGAGTGCAAGTGATCCGTTTCTTTTGCACAAACAGGACACGTAGATGGGCCAGATGTCAACATGCCAGTCATTTATCACAGTCATACATCCTAACAGCACCCCTCTTGGTGGTGATGCACTGTACTGTATTGTCAGAAGTAAAGAATTAGAAGTTATGCTCAGTATTATGAGTTTGTACCAAATGACTAGAGAAAAAAGGTTCTCCCACTCCCACCATTGATAATAAGGACAAATCCGTATGCTTTAAAGTTTACTTTAACAAAAGCACTCAATGGAAACATCCTCCCACAACTTCCTTCCACATCTTATTGCCTTTTTTGTAACATTATTACTTCGGCAGAAGAAAAGGAAGAGCGAGTTAATATGAGGAAACCAATGGTAGGATGATTAAGTGACAAATCCAGCCTCTGTCTTCAGACAGAATTCTGGGAGCTGGCGGAAGCTTGTCAAAGAGCCATGCAAATAACTGGAAAGGAAAGAAAATGCTGCTGTCCGAGTTTACCAATTATGGAGTCAGTGGAGGCAGAGCCCAGGGATAGTGGATAAGAATGCTTGTCGAACCTTTTTCATTGAATATGTCACTTTATAATGACATTGTATATGATGACATTTGTAAGAGAACAAGTGATGAGAAAACAGAAAAACAGTGTTCTGAAAAGCAGGAAAAAGTGCAGAAAAAAAAGGCGTAGATATTGTGATGGATGCAATTCCAAATACCTAATTTTATCTATCTATCTATCTATCTATCTATCAATCTATCTATCTATCTATCTATCTATCTATCTATCTATCTATCTATCTATCTATCTGGTTCTATAGATTTATTTCAATTGCTATAGCTCAACTGACACTAAGACGTAGCATAATATTTTTTTGATTATTTACACTTCACCCCATTAACAGGACAATTTTTTATAAAAAAAAAACCCTAAAACAAACAAACAAACAAAAATGCATATTTAAGGAAAAATATAGTAATTGAAGAAAAAGTAAAATCAAGTTCATTCGTTCATTCATTTTCTAAGCCGCTTAATTCTTATTAGAGTCGCTGGGAGGCTGGCGCCCATCTTAGCCAACTCTGGGTGAGGGCAGGGTACACCGTTTAAAGCCCGCCAGGCCATCACAGGGCCAACACATATACAGCCATTCACATTCACTTTCACACCTAGGGGCAATCTGGAACCGAAAATCAGCCTACTGTGCATGTCTTTAGACTGTGGGAGGAAACCAGAGTACATGGAGAAAACCCACGCACACACGCATGGAGAGAACATGCAAACTCCACACAGAAACACCCAACCCAGGAATTACACCCGACCCAGGCTGTGAGATGGACGTGCTAACCACTGCACCACTGTGTCGCCCTAAATTAGGCAAAATGTAATTTTATTAATTTTTTTTTCATATTTAATATATCTTAATGAGTTATATTTTAATATTCATGAGAATTATTTCCAAGCTCTTCTATTAACTTATGATCTATGTAACTAAGAGATCATGCAGAGTAAATAAAATCTTTATTTAAAAGTTTATTTACCATGAAGTTTCATGAAATAGATTATAATAAGAATAGTTTCTTTTTAAGCTATCATGTCACATATTTGAAGAGGATGTGAGGATTATTTATACAATTAAACATAAAAAAAAATTAATAAAACAAATAGGGGCAAGCAGAAGCCTACTCTGATTTTGACAGCATCTTGGGCCACTGATTAGTGCAAGGTAATTGGAGAGGGAGGACTGAACCCAGCAGGGTCAGAGAGGGGAGCAATGTCCCCAGCGGAACATGCAGACAGAGCAGCGTCCTGATCTAGCAGAGGGATGTCCCTAAATGAATACACAGGAGCAGAGCTCCATCTTCGGTGAAGCAGGCATGCAGAGCAACATCCTTAGCTGGGCGGGGAGGCAGAACGACATCACCAGTGGGGCAGGTTGGGAGGGCAGTGATGTCCTTGACAAAACCTAGAGTGGAGGCGGACTGGTTGTAAACGCCCTCCCTTGCAATCTCTGAGGGCTCCTCCTTTTTCTCTGGTGTGTGATCCCTGTGCCTCAGCACTGCTCATGGTTTGCAAGGCTTTTGATTTAGGCTGGGTTGCAGAGGCCACTGCTTTGACTGCTTTGTATGTTCATCTATAAGGCTGTCAGTGTTTGGCCAGGTGACACACAAAAAATTATTTGGGGAACAAAGCTATATGCAGGTTCAACTAGGCCTTGCACTCATTGAGTTCCCTCTGGTTTTTCCAGATCTGCTTGTTCTGGGTTGATGTGCACTGAGGAAATCTGGTGAATCTGTACCTTGATCAGAGATTTTTTATTAAAAAAAAAATTAAACAAAGAAATGTTGAATAAATAGCATTTAACATTTGGTACCATTTCTAGATTTTTTTATTTAAATGTTAGTAGATGTGCAATATTGACCATGTAACCGCTATGTTTGAAAGGTCAGGTCTTTCTCAATCCTGGTCTCTTCTAATGAAACATGACAAGATGAAATTCCACTGGATTTGATTAAAAATGGAGTCAGTAGTAGCTCGAGTGCACACTGTCATTAAAGCAAAATGGGGACGTATTAAATATTAAGAAACTTTGACTGTTGACAGTTAAAATAAATTTAAAAAGAATGCCTATTCGAGCCAATTTCACTCATGTCCCACTGTATACTCATACAAAATATACAATTAAAGAGGAAAAAAGAGCCTTTAGGTTACTGTGTAGTTATTTTTCTCTCGCTTAAAAAAATACAAAGTCCACTCAATTAAAAAAAACAAGCGCAACAGGATTGAATAATTTTCTGATCCATCTTGCTAGTGAATAATAATAACCAATTATAGCTGACAGAATTAGTCTAAACACCTCAGGTTTTTCCCACTGGCAAAAATACCAGATTTAGGCAAAACTGATCCAGCTTTAAGGTTTTTGTTCAGTTTCTGAATGTGATTATATTGTGTGAATGTGTAGAACAAAATGTTCCATTGTGGGGGGAAATGGCAATGCTCCTAACAAAAAAAAAGTGCATTTACTTCTTTATTTAAAACCTAGTGAAATGGCAACTTTCTTAAAGCTAAACAACACCAAACATGGATGGGAACACGGAACATGAAGTCATTAAACAGACAATTAAACCAACAAGCCCAATGATACAAATGAACGCAGAAATCAGCCAATGAGGAGCACTGAAAAGAAAACTCATTGTTAACCCTTCCTGCTGTTGCACCAGACCAAAGTCGAGCACAGGGGAGCTTGCTTGCTTGCTTGCTTGCTGGCACTATTTATCTATCTATCTATCTATCTATCTATCTATCTATCTATCTATCTATCTATCTATCTATCTATCTATCTAT
>JAOUQZ010000047.1:6093342-6112573 GCA_028564935.1 Neosilurus hyrtlii
AAAAATATATATATATATATATATATATATATATATATATATATATATATATATATATATATATATATATATATACAGGTAGAAAGGTAAAAGAATGCTCTTAATAAATCCCCTGATGACAACCACGAAACAGGCTTGTCGGGATAAAATTGTTATTTTTTCCCACATACAATATATATATATATATATATTAGTTTGTGTGCCACAACGATGAGCACATCTGCCTCCCAGCAAGAAGGCTTGGGTTTGATTCCCTGGACTTAGGAGTTTTTTATGGAGTTTGTATGTTCTCCCCATGCTTGCCTGGGTTTCTTCTTGCACTCCAGTTTCCTCTCAAAGCCCCAAAACATGCACAGTAGGCTAATTGGCTGTGCATTGTGTAGCTGTGAGTGTGAATGTTCATATATGTGCTGGTCCTGCAGTGTTATGGTGAGCTGTTCATGGTGTACCCCACCCTCACCCAGTCATCTGAGATGGTCTCCAGCCTCCCCGCAACCCTAATTACGAATAAACGGATTAGAAAAATAATGGAGGAATGAATGATATTTTGGTCTTTCCATTCACATTTTTTTCCCGAATAGCCTTCTAGCCTTCTCTTGAAATAGGGCATCAATATTCTCTTTGGAGAGCAGAGGCAGTTGTTTAGTATTATTCTTCTAGTGGATTCATGAATATTATTCACTGTGAGAGGCCTTTAATTCCTTAGGAGTTACACTGGTTTACTTTGAGATGTCATGAAGGAGAATTGAAGAAAAGTGTGCATTTTAGTTTCATTTTTTGGCTGAAAATTTTAAATGTTATAGTGATAATATTTTTCCCAGTTTTCATGACTTCTTCCTTAACCTTCTATACAAACTATTTTTATTTATAAATTTGTTGTTTTATTATTGATTTATTTATTTTTTCATTCATTTATTTATTTTTTTTTTAAAAGGTCTAAGGAAGGGAATGTGTATCCGAAACATTTATAATAATGTGCTCACACCATGTTTCCACTGAGAGTGACTGCCACTCTTCTGATTAAGTGTGTTTTTAAAATGTCAACAATTTGATGTGAGCAGTGATGACCACAGTACACCTAACAAGAAGTAATCTTCTTTGAGATGTATGCTCTGTTTTCCTCAACATTTTAAATGCAACAATGGAGTATAGCCTTTTCCCTCAAGCAGTTGATTGACAAAAAAAGACGCTGTCAGCTGAGCACCAATGCAGAAGAGCTGTCTGTCAAATGTTGACAGGGCCCATGGCATCTAAAGTTCCTTACTGGCAGATGGTCAATGAAGGCATCATAGTAACTGTCATATCAACAGTTGAACTTGAATCTAATGGCAGACAGATTGGGATGTCTGGAATCAAGTGCGCAAACAACGTGACCTTGACAAACTGTATTAAATGTGCGGGTTAAGCATTTTTAAACATTTTGTAAGAAGGATAAGTGATGGTAAGTGTGGAATTCATTATCATTGGCCATTATTATTAGAACAAACACAATACTCACAATCACCCTAACCATAGTCAATGTCACCTATTACACTGACCTTCATTCTGAGACTCATCCATGAGTGTAAAAAATATTTGCAAGGAGGAAGAATATTACTTTCTCTGAAGTAGAAGTGCTGCTGCAGGAGCTAAATTCCAGATGATATATTAGAATCCGCAGCATGAATAGTGGCTTTAAGGTCACAGATAAGAGTGAAGCTTGGCTTACTAAAAGAGAGTCAGTAAATGCAGTTTCAGGAAAAGAAACTGAAGACCACTGAAGAAATAATAAAATACAAAAGGTAGTTTGATATGCAATCAGGGGTCAAGAAAAACACTGCCAAACACAGGTTTGAGATGCTGGCCAATGCAGGTGGGGTGGCTGGCCCTGAGTTGTCAGAGATGGACCAGTGCATTTCGGGTATGCCGTTGGTAAAGCGCCAGGACACTGACCTCTGTGCCCTCTGCTTGCAAGGTGAAGGTCACACCCTGACAGATAATTATTTTTATCTTTGTTTCATTCAGGTTTGTTGAAATTTTACACTAGCTTTTATGTAAACCAGTAACTGTAAAACAGTGGCTCTTCTGCTCTTTTGGTGATCTGCTGTAAAATTCTTAGCTTGTACTCTACCTTTAGATATTTTCTTCTGCAGCTATAACCAAATATTGTACAGGTAAACCAATGGATCACAAGGATGGTTTCAACTTGTTAAAATTTATTTCCAGATTGCTTGCTTAGGCCAACATTCACTCAAGCAGAACATGGGACCTAATTTTGAAAACCCGGTTGCAGAATCTCCTCTCATGCTCAGAGCTATCGTTTCCCTCATCTGATGGACAACCAAGAACCCAGACACTCACATAAATTCAGTAGCTGCAACAATTGGCATAGATTCAAATTCACTCAAAGAAAGAAAAAAAATAAATAACACATACACTGCAACAGGTGTCATTCTTAAGTGACTCGAAATGTTTATTGTAAAGTTCGAATACCAGAAATGTAGTAAAGGTGGATTTTCATCAAGAGTAGGCTGCATAGCTGTCAGCGTGTTTCTGCCCTGCGATGGCCTGGCGAGTTGTCCAGAGTTTACTCTGCCCTTGGCCAGAGTCGGCTGAGATGGGTGCCAGGCTCCCTGCAACCCTAATTAGGATTAAGCGGTTCAGAAAATGAATAAATAATTAAGGTGTAAATTTACAAATGTTAATTAATTGTTGCATAATTTGAAATTAATGTGCACATGTATATATTGCTCTGATAATGCTGGGTAGATCAGCAACAGGAATGAAATCCTCTCTTGAATGAAAGCTGTCAGTGTTCAATATTGGGAAATTTTATTGTATTGTTTGGCCGGTAGAATCAGAATCATCAGAATCAAAGTACTTTATTTATTCCGGAGGAAATTGTGTGCATACAGTTGCTCCATACCAAGTGAAGAATAAGATAAAGATAAAGTCTCATTATAAGGAATGGTTTCCTGTGTCGTTCAGTTGAGCATTTAGGGGGTATCAGTCTCTCACTGAAAGTGCTCCTGTGACTGATCAGCAGGTTGTGAAGCGGGTGGGAGGTATTGTTCAGTATCGTCCTTATTTTGGATAACGCTCTCCTCTCCGACATTACCATCAGAGATTTATACTCTCAAGGACTCTCAGGAGGGCGCAGTGAATAGATGACTGTGATATACCCATGACTTCTCAGAGGTCCCTCTGAAATGTCCCTGTGGTCAAAAAACTAAGATAGAAAGTACCTGAACTTGTAATGATACCTGGTTGGGATGTCAGGTATGGGCTCGCAGAATGAGAACAGCTTGTAGTAGCCAAACCCATCCAATAAGATATTTGTTGATGCTAATGAATCTGCATGGGCTGTAAAGATGCATTCTCTCCTTAGTGCACAAGCTGTAATTTATTCTAGTAAGAGTAGATATGGTATGGAGCCAGTCTTGAAAGAATTGGTATATAATCAACCTGTAAATAGGGTTAACAATTACTAAAGAAACCACAGTATACAATTAACATAATTGCTATATTATGAAGTGATATTTATTTGCATGATGCTTTGCAACATAATGAGAATCATTATTTAAAAAGTTTACTGTGTTAAAAACAATTTTGACGTCATAGTATGCATTAGAAAATTTGAAGAAATTTCAAAAAAAGAGAAATCGAAGAGATTTTGCAACATAACTTCAGCACTGATATGTGTGTAAGAGTGGTCTTTTGTGTTCATAACTTCTGTCTGTACGTAGGAAAAAAATCCCAGATATGAAAACATTGGTGAATGCCAGAATCTTCATGAAAGATCTGTAAGTGAGATTTAAGAAGGAATTCCTTCATGAGAACTGTGAACGAGGCCCATTATTTGTGAAACAATGACTGTGGGATTCTCTGATACTATTTAGCCATATTGTTCTGATGGTGCAGAAAAGTTTATTAAAGTTTTAAAGCTTTCCTTCTCATTGGGTCAGTGAAAATGACTTCAGGTACCCATTGGAATAAAAAATAAAATAAAAAAATATCTAAAAAATATAGGCCAAGTAATATATGATTATAGAGCTGTGTGTGTTAAATAAATAAAATAAAATAAAGACCCTAGACATGAAAGTTATTTGGTAAAGTATGCAGATATTTTAATATTAATATTATTTATTAATATTTTAAGATATGGTAGATATTGTTATGGAGGAGGAAAAAGCATTGAAATGGAGCTTACCTAAAAGTACCTTACCATCTCGACATACAATTCAACACTCCCTACACTCGCTTGCCACTTTGATATGTTCTGAACATTCATATAATCATCCAGTTAGTCAATCCAGCAGTAGAAGTGCAATGTGGAAAATCATGCAGATGCAGGTCAAGACCTACAGGTAATGTTCACATAAAACAGAATGGAGATAATATGATCCTTGAGAGCTGGTCTCAGGCAAATGGGTTTGAGTTTTTCAGAAACTGATGAGCTTCTGGTGTTTTCACACACAAAAAAGTTTGCAAGCTAAATTCATTGAAGAGCCGATGTGTGGGTGGAAACACCTTGTTGATAGAAAAGATCAGAAGTGAATGGCCAGACAGATTCTTGATGATGAGAAGGCTGTAGTACACTATGCACAACAGTGGTGAGCAGAGAAGCATCTCACAAGGCATAACCCTTGAATGGAACACTTTGGGTTCCACTCCTGTAAGCCAAAAACAAGAATCTGAGTTCACAATGGCTACGGGCTTACCAAAACTGGACAGATGAGTTCTGATCAGGTCAAGACCAGGTGAAGTTTCTTTAATCTTCAAACAGAGCTGAAGGCATTACCATGAGTCCAAACCCAGAACTATTCATGTCATGACCAAGTCTAAAGGAGTGCTTTCAGGCATATGTTTGGTTACTAATCATCCAGCGCCCATGACCATTTAAAGTGAGATGAAAGAAAAGCCTTCAAAACTCTCCTGTTACACTGAAAATATGTATATTTTCATCATTTGGTGCTTTTTACTTTTTACATTAACAAAGTTGAAAACTGCTAAGATGCATTTGATAGTTTGTATAGGACACAGACGTTTGGTTTCAAGAAAACAGCAAAAAACAACAGTATACATGTTATTATCAGATATAAACTAATGAATTCCTAAATAGAATAAAGCTAGGCAAATTCATACATTAATACTACATTACAGTTACATACATCAGAAAGGCATTTGCACGTTTACAGGAACATACTGTATGTATTCCAGTTCATTTTATGCCTGCGTAAGGATTTTTTACTCTTTTTGTTTTCTTTTCTTGTTAAATCGATTCTTATTTTCCGAAGAAACTCACATAATCAGCTTTTGGAAGGACTTATTGGAGGCCAACTAGGTCATTTGGCAAAACCAGTGGCTATGACTGTGACAAATCCAGCCATGTCCAAGACAAATGAAATATAAACATCTCCAGTCTACAGCCCTGTCTTCAACTATCCAATCTGGGTTTATATAAACAACTGGTAGGTGCATCTCTTGTATGACCTAATTGTAGTTTGAATTTTGTTTTGGTTTTATACATTTTTGGATGAAATCAGGGAATTCATGACACATGGATCCTACATTAATCCTACTAAGGTTGCGGGAGGCTGGTGCCTATCTTGGCCAACATTGGGCGATGGCGGGGTATACCCTTAACAGCTCTGCAAACCATCGCAGAGCAACAAACATTCAATCGTTCACACTCGCATCTAGTATCAATTATGAACAGCCGATTAGCGTAATGTGCAAGTATTTGTACTGTGTGATTAAACCCACTCAAGCACAGGGAGATCATTCAGTCTCCTCTCAGAAATGTCCAAACCTGGAAATCAAAACCAGGGCTTTCTTTCTGTGAGGCGGACGTGCTAATCACTACACAACTATGTCGCCCACGTTCAGTGATATTAATGAATAATAACGGAAGTCCAATAGAGATTAATAAGAAGATAGGCACTGTGTAAAGGGGACAGTGTCCAATTACATATCCTGGATATTACCTACTAAGAGAATTTGGTGTAAATATCCTTGTCACACTTCCTCTCTATTTTAACTTTATATGCAGCACAGCAGCTACTTCACAATGTGCCCCATAAGAAAGATTATAAATACACACTCAAAAGTATACACGTCTCAAAGCATTGTTATTTTTTTCTAGTAGTCAGTACTTGCCGAATCTTGGTTTCTGTGTATTTTGAATTACCGGTGAATGGCCTGTTTCTGCCTACCCATTTCTGATCTTTGCTTAGCTTGTATTTTTGCCTGGCTTATCCTCGACTCTGTGTTGGCTTTACCTGTGCCATTCAGTTTTCCTCATCCTGTTCGCTGTACCTGCCTGATTTAAATTTTGCTGATTTGGATCGGTTTGCTTGGATTACAATAAAACATTGTTTTATATATGTGCTGCATCTTTGTACGCATATTTCTCAGCCACATAACGGCATGACACTGTTTCTGTTTTAAGATTAATGTTTAGTCAAAAATCAGGACACTGATGGGCAGAAGCCCCATTGTTGCTTTAATCTTACCATTTCCTATAAGGCAAAGGAAAGAAATGAGTTTTCTTTGAACGATTTTGTCCTGATTAATGCAGGAAACTAATTTCGCCTTTTGTCTTTCCTTTCTAAGGGCCACTAGCAATCATACAGGGACATCAGAGATCTAAATGCTTCTTTGAATCTGCTAAGCTACTGTTTCACCTCTTATCTTATTCAGAAGAAAGACAAAAAAATTAAAGAGGGAAAGAAGAGATTCAGAGTTTTGGTATCTTCAATTGAATTCCCATTTAAGGTGCTCTACTAATCTTGCTCTCTGATGTATTACACGGTAGGATCCTATTCTCCTGGAGATTTGTCATAATACACGGCCTCGGGTAGATCCATTTCCTTCCTGTCGGGGGCCTTTTATCTTGATCATACCTCGCTTCTTTGCTTCATTTCCATAATTGCCCACAATGGAGGTTCTTCCCTCCCCTTCCCCAAATACAAATAATGTCTTATTACTTCACTGCAATAGCAGTCTAATCTGGACAGACAGGTGAAAAGAAATGTACACAGCATCTTGAGAAGCTATTATACATGCAATCATTTGGCTAGCCTACAGCATGCAGCCTAAGCAGTAGTGATTTTAGAAATTTGAGGCATTAATAAGCACTGCTATAAAACATTGAGCTGTCTAAAATCAGAGTTCTGGGTAATAGTTGCATAATCCCTAGCTCCATTCCAGCTGTGCCATGTGATGCCAATGGCATCACAAATTTAACAACTTATTAATTGTACATGACCCTCTCTTTTATAAAGCCAACAGAAATGGAACAGCTTTCCAGTCAATGTTCGGGACTCAGACAGTCAAGACTGACAGACAGTCTAGGTTAAAGACCAATTTATTTGTTTAGTCAAGCCTTTTGCTAAAAGCTTTTTATTGGGTAAAGTAAAACATCTTGGTGATAGACAGTCCTGACAAGCTGAAATGTGTGGTTGATGCCATGCCTGAGTCTCATGTGTTCACCCTAGAGTGTTGATGGTGGACTGGGTGGCTGCTTTATATCCCAGAGTGCCCTCATGCCTGTGCTCTTCTTTTTAGTTATGCTGCCATACCTTGTTTTGCCAGGGTCTCTGCTTGTACTCATCATTTGATATGCACTGTTCTTAATCATTACATGACAATGAGTGTCATTACCAAACTCTCTCTCTCTCTTTGTTTCTGTTGAGGTACACATGCTGCGTCTGAGCATATCAGACCTTTCTGGTCTCCTGACTTGTGTGATCCAACCTGAGGTCTTACTTCTGGCTGGATTTCTCATCACTGACTCCTACTAATGATAGCGCCATATGGACACACTTAGAAACTGAAGATGGCTTTATACTACTGTTAATGCAAGTGATTTTGCTACAGTGGCTTAGGACTACAATGCACCCAGATATTGTTTCGACTAGGAGGCAAGATGGTGGATAAATTAGGGATATTTTAAATTTAAACCCCAGTCTAAACATTCTGTACAGCTGATTTACAGCAGTGTCCATTGTAAAAAGCACTATACATATAAAGCTAAATTGAATGAAACCTTCCTTTAAGTGGCTTCAACTAACTGAACATCAAGAATCTGTTTAAAAAAGGACTTTATTTACCCTCTTGATTTCTCTTCATGAATCAGAAGTGTGTATCACCTACAATGGCCTATTGTAACACAATGAGGCAGGTGTGTAAAGGATTCAAAAGCAGGAGTGTATTCATCCCAAGAAGAAAGAACAAATCTTAATATTCCCTCAATCATTTTAAATAATCTGTTTTGTTTTTTCTCAACTTGCTAAGTAGAGGAGCATAGTAGAGTAAGTCATGTTGTAAAATGGTGCTGTTTATTATTATTTTAAAAAAATGAAAATAAATTATATAAATTTTATGTGTCGAATTACTATTAATTTGGTTTATGAAAACATTGACTGGCAGGTAGGGTGCTGTATTAGAATATTATTTTTTCTGCAGAACTTTTTTCAATCCTGTTCCTTTTTTTCAATCCTGAACAGGGTAACTGTCCGTGTGGAGTTTCACAGTGTAAAGATCCAGAAGTGTGCTTTCATTGTAGAAGATAAAAGTCAAATAACAAAGTCAGAATCCAAAAGAATTGTCAAACAGGCAGGTGTGAATAAGACTCAGAGCATCCATAACTCAAGATACTGGCAAGTGCTCAACAATGACATTACATGTGGTTTATATGGTATCCTGCGTTAACCAGAAAGTAGACATAACAGCAGAAATGACCAAATGGCTAGAACTCTTGTGAAGGTGTACAGGTCACTCAATATCACCTCTTGGTGGAAATATGTGTGTGAATATGTGTGTCTGGTTTCACTGTGAGGTCCTGTGCAGGGAGCATTCCTGCCTCATGTCGGGTGTTCCCCATCACTCTGTGGCCATAACCAGGATAAAGCACTTACTGATTCAAAGATCAACAAATGAATAAAGCAGCCAAGGTGAATGGAGGCCTTCTAAGAGTACATGCTGTAGAGTACATGCCTGAAGAGGTGGATAAGTGGGTTACATAAAGCCCAGTGAGAACCAGCAAAGCAATGGTTATATTGCAGAAATATGAAAGTTTAGTACTTTTGCTTACATTTTTTAAACAAAGCTTTCACTCTGCTCTCTGTTTAGTTTTGAAAGGGAAATTGCATCAGACCACAGTGTCCTCTGAGTGAATCCTGCACAGTCCCTCAGCCTGCTAATGAGCTTTATTGAAGCTTATAAAGTATCAAAATAGCCCTTACAGTCATGGCATGGGTTCCTCTATGGACAAATGAACATCAGAAAACAACACAGGTACAGTAGGTAAAGACCAGTATTGGAATTTTGGCAGTGCAGAAATGACTCATAGCTGACAAAATATTTCTCTGTCGAGCTACGGTAGTGGTGGTTTAACGACTCCCTTTTCAATAAAAATGATCTAATCACTGAGCCGTTTAAACCCCTGTGTCTATTAAAGCTGCACAGCAATCTACACTGGTGTGGGTACTGTTGTGTCAGTCACACTTGATAGACTTCAGTCAACAGATCTTCTCATCATCAAACATTCCCATTTATTTAAAATTAAAATCAATGTATACCAGTATAAAAGCTACACACATATTACAGTGTCTTGTATAAACGTTAATGAAGCAGCGTTGCTCATAAACATGTAATAAGGCCCCTAAAAACCATAATACTATTCCCTGACCCCAGACTGTAAAGGTACGAATGTCCAAAAAGTACAGAAGCTACATCAGCAGGTTTCATTTTTAGTGTCACAGTGTGTATATGACACTGGAAGCAAGTGTTACATATACCCCAAAGATCACTGAAACTTGAGTAAAAAAGGGGTTGTCTTTGATGAAGAGTTTTGGGAGTACCATTGAGTGTTGTTTAAACATGCACTGTGCTACACTATGTTCGGGGTTTGACTTTACATAGGTGCAACACAACTTCCCTGACACAGCTTGTTATTTTCCCCCAAACATATTTAATCGAGACCAAGAACAAACCGAAATTAGGATTATTTGTTCTTAGTTAATAAAACTGACAGGAACACACTGGCTACAGTCATAATATATTAATCCAAATACCGATCATAAATCCTCGTTCATTCATTTGCCATGGTGCTTAATTCTACTATAGGTGGAGAGGTTGGAGCCTATCTCAGCTGACTCTGGGCAAAGGCACGGTACACCCTGAGCAGCTCACCAGTCTATTGCAGGGCCATCACACACACACAACCATTAACACACACATTCACACCCAGGAGCAATTTGATACAGCCAGTCAGCCTAATGAACATGTATCTGGAGGAAACTGGAGTTCATGAAGGAAACCTTGGGATAACCACTTTAACACCATGCCACCCCGATCATAAGTAACGTGTATTTTTTTCTTTTTAATTTATATTTTAATTTGACACTTACATTGTCAATTTTTTTTTAATTTTGCTATCCATTAAAGATATTTTGATTTATGAATAATAGACGAATATGAGATGATATATCAGAATTTCAGGCTTAATTTTTTCAACTTAGAACAAGGCACCTTTTGTTGGAACCCACCAGATCTGCCCTCTTTCATTGATTGGAAAACATTTACCAGATCTAAATGTGTACTCCTGATCTAAGCCCTGCTGTTCACCTGTAAAGACTGTATGCATTTCTAAATATGTAAAAAAAATGGGTAAACCAGTAGTATGGGAAAAAAGCAAGCTTTTAAAGCTGACAAAATAGAGAAAATCAACCTGGGGCGACGCTCAACCATTGGGCATAACCAGCCCAACAATATGGAATGTCCTAAAAAATAAAGAAACCGGTGGTGTACTAACAACCAGACATTGGGAAGGTTGACCAAGAATAACAAGAGGTGAGAGAAATATTATTAATGCAGAAAATAAAAATAAAATAATTTCATGATTCAACACATACACATCAGTCAAGCAGAGTAGAGATAATTTCATGGCTTGGGCTTGCATAGATGTTCCTGGGAAAATATAGCTAATCTTTACTGATGATGTAAATCATGATGGAAACAGCAGAATGAATTGAGACATCTACAGTATCATGTACAGTGTCTGACTGTCTGGCAATTTACAGAGAAATACAGTCAATTTTATTGTGAGGAACTTGTGAGGAAATCATGTAGCCAGACAATGACCCAAAATACACTGCTAGTAAGACAAAGGACTTTATTAAAGGGAAAAATTAAGGCTTTAGAGTCGGGAAGCTTGCACGTTGTAGGTTACCTTCTCAGTATATTCTTTTATTTTTTACTGGTACCCATTTATATTGCTGGGTGAACAGAGGCACACTTGTGTTTGAGACCTTGCCCAGGGATCTCAACATGATGGGGGTCTGACAGGATTCAGACTCACAGCCTCTGATAATGAGCCCAGTATCCTAACCATTTCACTAGCAGCCTCTTGCAGTGTATAGCAAAAGTAAAATGGCCTTGTTGCTCTAATTCTTTCAAAAGGGGATTATATAGTAAGATCACCTTTTTATCTGATTTTATTTCATATTTTTACTATTTCTTTTTAAATGTTTTAAATGATTGTCTCCTGTGATCACATTTTATATTTAATTAACTCTGTAGAAGTTTAATATTTTTATTATGCGTACAAGTTTTATAAAGTTTTATAAAGTTTTTTGTGTTATTTTATTTTTCTTGGATGTACTGGACTTATTCTTCTGGTCCTAATTAGACCCTTCTCCTGCTTCAGTCCTGCTCTGACACTGCTCTCTAATCATAGTTGAGGGTTTTGTACTGCAGCTTCTTTCAGTTGTTCTGCGTTTTCAGAATTGTTTCCATTCAGTCTCCTATTCAGGATTTGAAATGCTGCTTAAATAGGTTAAGGTGATGAGTGAAACTGTGTGACCTGTCTAAAACCATATATTTTTATTTTGCCACTGATGAAGTCCTTTGTTGTGTTAGCAGGGACTTTTGGATCATTGTCTTGTGGCATAATAAAGTTCCTACTTAAGGTGATTGGCTGGACTTCTCTCAGACAAAATAATAAGAAGTTACATTATAAATAAAGATAAATGATCTCATTTCAGAAGTAGCCATTCAAACCCATGCAATGATACTACAGTGAGACATCAAAAGTAAATACACAACATTATTTTTTGAAAGATTTATACACAGATATACATAAGCATTTTAGCCAAGTTGATGGCGATTCCTCAGAAAAGGAGTACCCCAACTGTCAGAGTTTCTCTGCAGCATCAAGTTGCCTTACAATGGGGATTATTTTCAACAGTCTCCTTGACTGCCCAAAGAGACCTGTCAGAGAGCCTATGCTGACCTGAGCGGGATGCTGTTGATTCCTTTTCTTTATTATTGAGTTGTATAATCACTCTGTTGACTGAAAAATCCCAAGGTTTTGTTTATTCTGATGATGGATATATCCAACCGCATACTGACCCACAATACACCCTCTTTAAAATTCAGCCAACTCCTTTGCTCCTGGTGCTCACAGCATAGCTAGTTTATTACTAAATTAATATTTTATGTATTGCAATCTAAAATTTAAATGGTTTCACAGATAAAACTAATGAGGCATGTCTATTTGTTTTTGATATCTCGCTGTACCCCCACCTGCTTCACCAACAAGTTTATAAATTTTAGATCATCAGCACAATGTTTCTTACTCCATACTTTGGTGTTTTCATCACTTTGGTAAAGGTTAATATTGGTTTCAGAACTTTTGTGGCACATTTTTATATTTCCTTGCAAATTTCACTCTGGCATTCATGTTTTTACTTGTGAGTGGTTAACATTTGGTGGGATGGGCATAACATTGGATCTCTTGCCATTCTAAAATCTGAACTACATTTTTTAAACTATAATCATCTGCCATCACATTTTAATTCTCTGCAAGAAAGGTGATAGTCATATTTATATTTCTTTCTTGTTATTTATTTAATAACGAGATGCAATCATCACTCACTCATCACCCCATTCACTCATTTGCGAAAGCGCTTAATCTTCTATTAGGGTCGCGGGAGGCTGAAGCCTATCTCAGCCAACACTGGACAAATGCAGGGTACACCCTGAACAGCTTGCCAGACCATTGCAGGGCAAAACACACACAACCATCCACACTCAGGGGCAACTTAATAGAGCCGATTAGCCTAATGTGCATGCCTTTGGACAATGGGAGGAGACTGAAGTACCTCAAGGAAACCCACACAAGCACCAGAACATGTAAACTACAAACAAAATAAGCCCTTGTTGAGCTCTAACTCAGGACTTTTTTGCTGTGAGGTGGACATGCTACCCACTAGGCCACTATACTGCCTGCTAGCATCCTAATAATTAATTAAAGCAGGGACGAACCTGCCAAACTTTCTACATAAATTATGTCTGCTAGCCTTCTGTCATTCAATCTCCTTTGCATATTGGCTAAACTGTTACTTTAAGCAGTCACAAGTGATTTATAAAGTACCACCTCTAATGAAGTACTGCACACACAAAAAAAGGCTGAAATCTGCACTCACACGGGGAGCAGAGTCATTGCCAAATCTCCTCGTCAGTCTTCATCTAGAAAGACACACTGAATAATTTCATTACGAACAACCAATGCTGCCAGTCAAAGAGCAAATCAAGTCATTTTGCATCCCATTAACTCCATGCAGGCCATTTAGGTCTAAGTAATGTTAAAAATACATTAATGTATGCATTAGACATGTGCTGATAGATTGAAAGATATGCTGCACTATTTTACATGAACCTTTTTTTTTATCATAGGTACTAATAATAAATTATATTTCTCTTAGATGATAGTAGAGCGTGAGAATTTAATTTAACTGTCAGATTTAATAATGGGCATCTTCATTTTTTAAAACTTTTTTAGAACTTGTAAAACTATTATAAAACTAACTCATTAAGCATTTTAAAAAGTTCTTATTGGGGGTTTGCTAACACCTTGATAGCTACATAGGATATTATCATCCTCTTTAACACAAGCAGAGTTATAAGTAATTTATAATTTACATTTGCAGTGCTTGCCTTTAAATTATTTAAATTCATATAAAGTTAGCGATATAGTTACTTAGTTTTAGACATCTCATTAAAATTGTGAAAAATCCATCATGCAATATATATACAGCTAAGATGGTTTTTATGTAGGAAGGCTAATTTGCTGGTAATGTAGCAACAAATAAACTGCAAACAATACAACAGAGTAAAAGGTTTTTGGTTAAAGAATATTATATACTTATTACTGAATATGCACCAAAATACAGAATGCTTTGGCAAGTAAATATAGAAATGTCATTTAAATAATTACTGTTGCTTCTCTCAGTTCTCAGAAAGTTTTTTTTACTAATGCAACAACTTTCACACTGATCCCTTCACGGGCAAGGGCAAGTGGTTCCAGCTCTAAAAGTGCATTTATTTTTTACTGCAGCCACATCCATGTTCATATATTATCTGCATAACGCAAACTATAAAGCCACAAAACAGTCCAAATATCATTCATGTAAAAGTTCTTTCATTGGGATGTGGAGCCATAAATCGGTGCTTAAAGATCTAATTTACAGAAGGAAAATACAAATACGTGCAAACACAGCAATGCAGACAAGGTATGAGGTGCAGACAATTAAAGCTTTTTGAAACCATGTATGGTGATAAATAGTGTATACAAAAATAGCTGTTTTATAGAACGTCATAACCCCTCTGCAAAGATGCCTCAAGCACACGTAGGACAAAAATGGAAGGTTTTTAAATGTAAGCAATAACTAAAAAAACGTTGCAGCATGCAGCTATGCAAAATTTCAGAAAGCTGTCATGCAATCTGAACCTGAGCAATGGCCCAGACAAACTTTATATGTTCAAGTTCACTGTGCAAGGTGAAAGGTCACATATGCAAATTAGCTACCCCATGCACAGGTTTAGGTCATAGGTAGTGCCTATGCAAAAGTTCAGAAAGCTGGTCTGTGCATGAGCCGAGCAATAGCATGGACAAAGTTATTGTCACACCAAGACAACAACAATACCCCACCAGCCATAACCGGCTAAAAATAGATTGTTAAAAATTGCATATTTTAGACCTGATTATTTTAAAAATACTGCTTTAATCTGGTTAACTAAAGTAACTGGTGCAGCATGTTAGGTATCACACTTGACTATAAAAATAGCATCCTCCAGTGTTGCAAGGATGGGTCATGAAAAAACGAAACAAAACAAAACAAAACAAAAAAAAATGGAGAATTGTTTGTGAGAACAAAAGTAACATTTCTAAAAGCAGTATTTTTCAAAAATCTATTGTACATAATATTCATTCATTCATTTTCTAAGCCGATTAATCCTAATTAAGGTTGAGGGGAGGCTGGAGCCCGTCTCAGCCGACTCTGTGCGAGGGCAGGGTACACCTTGAACCAATTGCCAGGTCATCGCAGGTCCAACACATATACAACCATTCACCCTGACTCTCACACCTAGGGGCAATTTGGAATCACCAATCAGTCAACTGTACATGTTTTTGGACTGTGGGAGATAACCGGAGGAAGCCTACACAAGCACGGGGAGAACATGCAGACTCCAGAGAGAGAGACACCCTGAACCTGGTAATCGAACTCAGGACCTTCTTGCTGTAAGGCGAACGTGCTAACCACTGCGCCACCGTTCTGCACCGTACATATTATTGTGAAATATAAGTGGGAACTCAGACATATCTCACTGCCTGAGAAACTGTCATGCTACTGTGACAAATCTAGCCACATGGGATCAGGAGTACTTTAAAAAAACATTATCACTTAACACAGTTCACGGGTGTGTCCAGATATGCACCCTGAAACTATTACACAAGAAGAAAATCAATTCTATGCAGAAATGACTTTAAATTTCTTATCTCGGACAAACTGAAAGACATTTGAACCATGGGCTATGGTCAGATAAGTACACGTGAATTTCAATTTGTTTTCAGAAAAAATGGACATCTAGTTTTTTTGTGCCAGAAATGAAAATGACTAATCAAATTGTTCTGTTCAAAAGCAGCAAAACCTATAATCTATGTTGGTAATGGGATCATCAGTACCCTCAGCATGGGTTAGCTTTATGTGTGTGAAAGTATCATTGAGGACAGCATGGTGGCATGAAGGGAAAGCACTTACAAGGGAGTCCAAGTTTCTCCAAAAAAAAAATAAATAATAAATTTATATATATATATATATATAGGGAGACTAGCCACCAGCTAGCTAATTGTGCATAATTGCGGACAGTGCTAATGTTGTTGACCTGATATTGGCAAAGCTATTTGATGGTTTTCCTTTTAAAGAAAAACAGTAATTTGTACTTTTGTCAGTTAAATAAAAGGTTCCTTCATTTTCTGAACAAGTTAATCCTACTAGGGTCATAGGTTAGTCTCAGCAGCTTGCCAGTCCATTGCAAGGCCAACATACAAACAGCCATTCACACTCATGCACTCATGTGCATGTCTGGAGGAACCTGGAATACCTGGAAGAAACCCACCCAAGCACAGGGTAAACATGCAACCTCCACACAGAAATGCCTTCATCGAGCTTGGGACTCAACCCTAGGACATTCTTGCTGTGATGTGGGTGTGCTCACTACACCACTGTGCCTCCCAAAAAAAGCTTCAAGTAAATTAAGGACTTGTTTTCTTCTGATTTTTGTTTTTATTGCATTTTGGAAATAACCCCAACTTTTCTGAAATGCCATTAGTATTAGAGTCTTCATAGTGAATATTATTTTAGTGCATTGTCTGATGGTGTAATGAAAATAATGTATTAAACAGAAGAGGTTTTGGGAAATGAGCTGTGCATTTTGTTTATGGGTATATTCTCTGTCTGTCTGATTGAGTGCTGCAGTTTCCAGGACTATCTGTGATAATTCTACACAGTACATTTTGCTTCACAATAAGCCAGTGTTGGCAGAATGCACATTACAAATGAGATCCATTTGCTAGGTTGGTTTCAATGGGCAACTATTCCACACGCTTTGAACAGTGTGAGGTACTCTCATCCTGGGTCTTGGATTACCATTATCAGCAGCTAGCAGCATTCATTTGTGTTTAGGTTTTGAATTCCAGGAAACGGATCGCATACTTGCAGGCATTATCCGTGAAATTGTCCATGTGCGTCGACTGGTCTCCTGAAAAATAAAAGCTAGGGAAAATGTGTCCTCATTTATATGAGGAGTAGTTTCTGATCAGGATAAAGCATATAATTATATATTATAATTGTATGCTCAATCCTGTGCATACATATATATGTGTGTGTGTGTGTGTGTGTGTGTGTGTGTGTGTGTGTGTGTGTGTGTGTGTGTGTGTGTGTGTGTGTTAAATTAATTCATTTAATAATAATACATGGATGATCTTGTAAATACTTTCTTGCTTCCACTAATTTGCTAAATCAATTAAACTTACTAGGTTCATGGGGAAACTGAAGCCTATCTCTAGGCGAAGACAGGGTGCATCCTAAAGGGCTTGGAGCTCACAGAGCCAACACACGCAACATACCATGCAGACTCACACTTAGGGGTAATTTGAAACAGCTGTTTAGCCTAAGGTGCATGTCTTTGGACTGAGGGAGAAAACTGGAGTACCTGGAGGAAACCAAACTCCACATAGAAACGCCCAAAACCGGAGCTTAAACCCAGGACCTTCTTGCTGTGAGGCAGACATGCTAACCACTACCCCATGGTGCTGGCTTTTACTACATATGTTGTATGAAAATGTACTGCACTACACTACAACAGGATATCCCATAATTCAGCTGGAGTCTCTAAATAACCAAAGTACAAAAAGTCTCTGTGGGAAATTGAAAAAATTGGCAGACTGAAGCGAGGCTGGCATCCAAGCAAAGTCGTACAGATATAAGTAACAAGAACACAGTACTCATTTCTACGATTGCAAAAATAACTTTTTTAATCAAATTAAAGTGATCTGTACAGTATATCATCTTCTAGTTTATCTAATGCTATAAACAACCAGTTCAAAGGTCAGGTAAGACGAATAGGGTACTGTAGCGTAGTGGGTACTGAACTGACTTTAGTACATACTGAGTACTCAGCTGTAGCCTTTGTGGATTTCTGTGTGCTTCTGTGAACTTGTTAGGCTATTATACTGTAGAATTCCCACCAGCCTCATATAGATACTTGCTGTACATTGTGAATAACTATTGTTCTCATCTATCCATCTATCCATCCCCCTTCAACCAATCCCGACAGAATTTGTTCCAGAGTCAGGATACACTGTGAACAAGGAGCCAGTCGATTGCAGGATTCATGTATCCACTGCTCAAAGTTTATATCTACACAAAAGATATAGTTTTTATGGTTCTTTTCAGAAAGGAAGGATGCATTGCTGAATGAGAAAGACTCACAGGTCATTGGACCAGTGACAGCTCAAGATTTTAGCTCATTTATATTTAATGATGTGAATTAATATTTGATTCACAAAAAGGTTTCAGAAATAGTTTAAGTTTAGGTTGTTCTACAGTTCTGATATTTGAGAGACGTTTCCAGATTTAAGTACCTAGCATTAGTCCCACATATCAGACCACAGTGTTAACCCAGTGGTCTGGCGTGTTCTATGAAGAAGCGTTTTCACTGACAGGGCTGCGGTACATGCAAACATTTTTACATGTCCCGATCACAAATGAGACATGTGACCCAGTCTGGCAAAATGAGCGCAGTGACCAAAAATTCTAAATTGAGTTAGCCATAACATTTTAAAGCTTAGAGTCTCCTCTTTTAAATGGTATGGCTAATTCAATTTTGAATGTTTGGTCATTGTGACTCATTTTGCCAGACTGGGTCACATATGAGAAGTTATCAACTTAAGTGTAAAATATGAAAATATTAGATTATTTTTTTTTTTGCTGAATTTTTCCCAGCCCAGTTAAAATCTCCACAAATGCATAAAGCCAGTGGAGGCATTCAGAGTAGCTGGGGCCAGAAAAGTGCACAATATATCACCCATCCATCCATTTTCTTCCACTTATCCAAGGTCAGGTCACAGAAGCAACAGACCAAGGAAGAAAACCCAGGCCAGGTCCCTCTTCCCAGACCAGGAGGCATCCTAATAATTCTCATTCTAGTTTTAATGTTAGTTCTAATAATCCTTCCAATGCAAAGGAGCAGGGCTCTATCCGGTGCTCCCTCTAGATCTCTGAGCTTCTGACCCTCTCCTCACTCTCTAACATATATATATATATAAATAATGAATTTATAGTACTAAAAAAGTATTTTTCCTACATACAAGTGTGTGTGTGTATATATATATATATATATA